>CAEGAE010007538.1:0-38187 GCA_903067095.1 Girardinus metallicus
TATATATATATATATATGAAATATGATTTAAAAGAAATTTAACTTTGTGTTTTAAGTCCATGAAATTGGGCCTCCGTCTCTTTAAAACCTCCTGCTTTTTGTGAAGCTCCGCCTTCAGTAAGTCATCCCAACATGGCTCCTCTGTTAACGCTTTAACAAAGTTTTTACCAGTGTGTTTCACCGAGAACTAGCTCCTATAATGTTCAGCTGATGCAGAGTTCTAGCAGCTGTGTGCTAATTGCTGCTGGCTAGTCTGAAGGAGCTGAGTGGGGGAAGGCTGCACTGTGAGTCAGAAGCTCGTAAACTCTGAAATTGCAGTTCGTAGGAGGAGCTGCATCTTGAAGGCGGAGCTTGGTCCAGGCAGGCGTTTTGCATAGCTGGAGGGTTTCCATGGAGATTCAAGGATTTCTCAAACCCGCATGAAATCAACACTCCAGTTATGTTTATGATGAGGGAATAATAATAACATGATGTACAGCTAAAAAAAAAGTGGCCCTTTAAGTTGCCGTGGGCAACATGCAGAGAAACAAAAAAGACAAACATGAATAAAAAGCAGTGAATCATGAGATGTGAAAAGCAGCCGGAGTTCCCCCTCCCACCACCGCCTGGTGCTGTGAGCTTTGCTCTGTTGTTGTTCCCACTTGTTTTTCACCTCATGTTTCCAGCTCACGGATTTCAAAACAAGAAATTGCACTTCATTTTGATTAATAACAGGAAGCGTAACTGTACCTGCCACGTCCTGTTTACCTTGGCGTTGGGTTTTCTGACACTCGTGCTTGTCGTCACAGCAACCTAACAGCACAGAGGGGGCGGAGAAAAGTGGTCATTTCTCTATTTGCTCTCTCTCCCTCCCCAGAATCCAGCAGGAGGTTCCCAGCAAGGCGGTGCTGGAGCAGGAGATGCTGTGGATGAAGGAACATCTGTCCACGCTGGGCTCCCCTGTGGTGCTCTGCCACAACGACCTGCTCTGCAAGAACATCATCCACAACAGCAAGGAGGGTAGGTGGCCTCTGCTGGGCTGGGAGTCAAATGGAGAAAACCCAGCCTGAGATGGAAGATGGAACTTTTTTCGAGTGGAATTCCACAGGAAGTCAACATCCAGTGTAGCTCTAACAGGAAAACGGCTGAGTTTGAATTAAAACCTAATATCAGCATAGAACCGTACTTTGTGTTGAGTGGATTCTCTGCAGGTTCTCAAAGCATCTGAGGGATTATGTCTTGGAACAGTCTACATAACTGTAGACCATAAAGTAATGACTGGTTGTGTTTTAGGTCACGTTCGCTTTATAGACTACGAATACTCCAGTTACAACTACCAGGCCTTCGACATCGGCAACCACTTCAACGAATTTGCAGGTCGGTGATCAACTTTGAATGCAGGAGGTGATTTTATTTGGGTTACATCTCTGTTATATCCTGTTCCCGTGGTGATCAGGCATGGCCGAGCTGGACTACGGCCTCTACCCGAGTCTTCAGATGCAGATGGACTGGCTGAAGGAGTACCTGCAGGCCTACAAGCTGTTCACCAAGAACACCGACCAGGTCAGCTTGCGGGAGCTGGAGACGCTCTACGTTCAGGTCAACAAGTTTGCTCTGGTGAGGAGAAACGGCCTAGTTCATGTTCAGATCAACACATCCCGGCTGTGGAACCGCAGCTGATGTCTAACGTTTCTCCCTGAAGGCTTCCCACTTCTTCTGGGGCTTCTGGGCTCTCATCCAAGCCAAATACTCCTCCATCGACTTTGACTTCCTCGGGTACGTTCCTGTTCCTGTTCCTGTTCTTTTGTGTGAAAGTGTGTGAGAGATATCTGACATGATGAATTAAAATAAGTGTGATCATTTCCATTTGGACAGCAGTCAATAGAAACGCTCCCCTTTTAATATTGTTGAAAAGCCGCCATTTTGAGAAATGCTGCAAACATTTGATAAGAAGTATCAAATGTTTTGCACTACCTGCCACTTTCTCCTGTTTTCCCTGTCTAAGCTGAATGTTGTTTTTTAAAATATAGTTTAAGTTAGAGACTTCCTGGTCCATTGTAAATATTTCTGTTTTATTTTGGATATTTACATTTTTTCTGGTTCCACTGATAAATATTCTTTAGAAGTGAAAGTTTTTTTTGTCTGCCCCCAGCAGGTCTGACTGCATCATTATGCTTTTATTATTAGACCAGTAAAAAAATGATCTCAAAATAACAATATTATTATTGCTTATTATTCCTGTTGTCTTTGGCAGGTACGCCGTTCTTCGTTTCAACCAGTACTTCCACATCAAACCCACAGTGATGGCGCTGCAGATCCCAGAGTGAGAGGAGGAGGAGGAGGAGGAGGAAGAGGCCGAGGGTCGGGTCGGTTCTGTCAACCTGCTGCTGGTGGGCGGAGCCTCTCACACCGCCAGGCAGCCTTCGTCTTAATCAAGCGCAATTACTCTCCTGCAAACTTACCTCAGCATCCTTCACCAGTCTGACTGCAGAGTGACTGAAGCTCCATGTGACTGACTGATTTCTTCATCACCTCTGAGCCAGACTGAGGCTCCCAGCGTTCCCCCTGTCCGGATCATTCCTCCTCCTGCTTCTCCTCAGGTTTGGTGCCAGCGGCTCATGTCTGCTGGGATTCTGTGACTCCACGGCCTTCAGGCGGCTGCTGCCCAGCCTCGGCTCAGCCGACGTGTCGATCCGTTTGTCTAAATCACACAGTGAGGAAGAGGAGCTGGATGTTTAGTTTGTCTATTTATTTTCAGTTGTTCTCCGTCTCTGGCAGATGTTGGTGTTTTGTGTTCGGGGCGGAGCAGAGCGTCTGTCCGCTTTTCCAGGTTCTTGGCTTTTATGGCTGCAGCGACTCGCTCTGTTAACTTTCCATTTCAGCTTTCCAGACATGTTGGAAAATCCTGACCTTTGACCCCCAGGCCCTCTGTGTCTGCTCTCTCTCTCCTCATGTTTCAGCTCTCTGCTTCCCTCAGCCTCACACTCCCACCTGCTTCCTACATCTGGAGCCATATTGGATTTTACTGAGTCGTTCAAGGTCACGTTGGACAAAATGAATCTTTGATCCCAATTTTAGAAATGCAAGTTAATAATAACTGTATAAATATTTCGGGGTGCACCGATTGCAGTTTTTTAGCTGATCACTAATATTTTTCCTTTTTTTTTTTTTTTTTTTCTTAAGCCTGACATTCCAGTTTTGGCCTATGTCACTTTCTTTTCTCTGAAAAGTTGCTGAAGTGGCTCCAAAAGTTGCCAACAGTGGCTGAGTGTTGTTAAACGTCCACATCCAGCCCACCGGGTCACATGGACCACATGATTCATTGAACCCGTTCTTAGAAATGCAGCTTAACAACGTCTATAGCAACTTGTCGGGGCACAGATTGCACTGTTTGACCAATCAACGATTTCCTTTTTTCTGTCTCTTTAAGCTGATTTTGGCTGACATGAATTTTTATTTATTTATTTTTCTTGGTCTGAAAAATTGCTAATTAGAGCATCAAATGTTGCCAACTGTGGCTAATGCTACCATAAAAGTCCAGCTTCAGATACAACCACACATGTCCAGCTGTGACTCGGTGGCTCGGTCCGTCACTCAGGTCACCAGGTCCTGCAGAGCAAAGTGGGACAGGCTGATGTCCAGACCTTTGCAGAGACCCGTCACAAAAATGTAGGAAATCTGAGCCAATTCCTCAGTGCATCCCTATAAAGCCCCCCCCCAAAAAATCAAAGTGTAATAATGTCCCTCCTGTTGGTTGATGTTTTCAGAGCCTGAAGATGAGAAAGACCTTCAGTAAAACTGTCTGGCTGATGGATAAATAACTCATCCTCAAAACACTCCATACCAGTTCATCTAAAAAATACAATAGGTGCCTAAATGAGGATTATCTTGTCATAATTTACTTTCTCATACTTAAAACTACCAGAAGATTCCATTTGGGAATCATAAAAACATCGACTACATAAAAACCTGACCGGTGCAGCTCAGCCTTTCTTCACCCTCCAACATGACTGTATGACGTCTGCCTGTAGTTCAGCGCAGCCCCCACAGGGGGAGCCGGTGAGCGCGACCTTTGTCCTGCATTGCTGGTGTCGTGTAGCGTCAGGGTTTAATAATTGAGCAGACTCTCCGATGCTGATCGCTTTGAGCTGCAGGGACTTCAGAAAGTCTCTAAAGACAAACCCTTTTGGTTCTGACACAGGATCTTTTTTTTATGTCGCCGTGACGACCGCTGAAACGTGGCGCGTGTTTGGGAGCAGAGAAGCTGCTGTGGTCACCAGGCCACAAAGCGGCTCGCGTAGATTTTCAGACTAAATTAGTGAAGTAAGCACTTCGATGCACAATCACAGCTCGGCCTGGAGAGAAGGCGCATTTGCACTGTAGAAACGCTCCAAATTGACCTCTGACCTCTAGCCGACCTCATCTGCTGACAGACTTACTCAGACCGATTCTGCTCAGAGCCGAGGCTCTATGTTCGGACCACTGAGGTTTCTCTTCTGTCATCAGTATTTGCAGATGAACTGGTTGCTTTGTGCTCAGCAGAGCAGAATTAGCATTAAAACATTCCTGCACATAAATTTCCCACAAATCTGTGAAAGCAGTTTATTTATTGAGGGAAGCTAACATTACATTTCCCACCTTTTTATCGTGTCCTCTAATCACACCAGCGGCAGTCTAGCTTTGAACAGCAGTTTATTTAAGGTTGGATTATTTCCGAGTGAATGTACTAATGTATTCTAAAAGACACTGTTGAGTTTATTTTTTATTTTTATTTCCTTTTTGTAAAGCATTGACCAGAAGTGCGGGGTTGTGTGTGTGAAAGGGGCTAGAGTTTGGCTTGCAGACGGGAATTTGTAAATGTGTGGCGAACGGAGGACGTAAATACTGTAATAAATCCTGTGAAAAGTTTACTGTACAGTGATCGTTCACAGCCTGTAGGAGTGAAAAGAATTATTTAACGACTGTCGGTAAATATTTCAATTAAAGACTAAGTTGATTTTAAAAGGATTCTCCTGTGTGTTGCGCCTCATTGTGTGTGTGTGTGTGTGGATGGCCTGTGGTCCATGTGCCAGCTTCCTTTCTGCCCATGAGGATCAGGGACTCGGGACGTCCTGCCTGTTACTGTAACACTCTGGTGGAAACGGAACAGAAAACCACCACTGAACTGGTCCAAACTGATGGTTCTTTAACTGCCGTCAAGGATGCACTGATATGAAAGTCTGTCTTAATATCTCCTTTGTGGCCGATAACCAATATTTGATTTTATGTATTTCGCTTTCCTTTTGTTGCCAAATCCTCTTCCCCTCTGCATCTTGAAACAAATGGCAACAAGATGAAAATACACATCAGGTATTGGACCAATATCGGTAGTTAAAAAAATGACAAACATTCATGGCCGACATGAGAATGCACATATTGCAGATCCCTAGTTTCTACAAAGATCAAACGAGGCAGAATTAACTGGACAGTTCCAGATAAACCAGAAGGTTTCTGTTGGTCCATCTGGGAGATCAAAACTCTTCCCAGTGTCTTTAATTTAATTTAAGGGATTTTAATTTAAACTTTGATTTTAACGTTAAAAATGTTAAAGTTACAGTATCATGTAAAATTGACTTGGAACTTTACATCACATCATAATATCCCCACATCTAAAACATATCTGGAGTGTTGCCTTGATTCTTTCATCCATGTTTGAGAAATCCTTTAATCTCCATGGCAACCATTCAGGTTTGTAGAGTGTTTGGGAGAACCAGGCAATTGGCAAGAAATTTAACTTATTAAAAACAAACATGATTAAAACAACCAGTTTATTGTCTTTCAAAAACTCTGAAAACTTATGGAAATGTACACCTTTAAATTACACAAGCTCTTATAAACAAAATAAAGTTTTTCTATATTTACATCAGCAGGGTAATGACAGGTGGTTCTAGTATGTAATAAAATAACTCATTTCTGATCTCTGTACACTAAAGAACCAGCATGTTTCTGATGAACCTTCATGTCCAGTTTAGGCCTGAGACACTTTCCCACCATTGTTTAACCGACCTCACACTTGGCTAATGGTGGATTAACAGCTAACAGCGAACAATTTCTTTATTGAAATAATCTAAACGCCACGGAGCCAGGATATAATGAGAACAAAGACACCACAGTTATGAAGTTATATCTTTAAATTCATAACATAAGAACGTTAAAAAATAAAATAAAACATTAAGTACCAGGTTTTCTTCTGTGTCGATTTTAATGCAACCAGTGAAACTCAATAAGCCAAACCGTTAGCTGCTAGCTAACAGTTAGCAGCTAACTGTTAGCTAGCAGCCTAACCTTTAAAAGAATAAAAATAAAATAAATAAACTTCTTCTCAAATGTACATTTCTTTGCTGGAACCAGAATTGAGAAAACTGAGTCAATAATTTCAATTTTATTAAAAGATAGAAATACGGTGTGTCAACTTGACCTATGCTAAAGTTTATTCTATCAAAGTTAGCACATAAAGTCAAAAAGCCCCAGAACTTTGTGGAAGGACCTAAAGATTAGGTGATGCCAAAAGGCCCGTCTAACTCAGAATGTGGAGAATGCTAAAACATTAGCACTGCTTTCAGTAAGAAGAAACATCCATTACTTTACACCAAAATCTGAAACGGGTATGAATAATTCAGGGTCTAACTGTAGCTTATGATCATATTACTGGTAATCAAAAATTATAAATCTCAAGGAAGGAACCAAATTTAACTAACTTCTTGGGGTTTTGTTTGTTACTGTTATTATTAGCTTTCTGTCGGGTTAGCTAGCTGGTTATGGTCTGCCTTCAAAAAAAAAAAAAAAAGTAATGGCTTGTCTTCAGCGACTTCATTGTGTCTTTTCTAAATGGATTCTCTTGTTGGCAGCAGTCTTACTGCAGCTAGCTAGCGACTTATGAAAACTCCAGTCACTCCAGTGTTTTCTCATTAAAAGCTCATAGGACTTAAAACTGATGCGATTCTGAAGCTAAAAGTTTTTAAAAAATCCTTATATACCATCATACCAATAACTGACCATTACCTATTTGTGAAAACAGAACTTAATATCACACAGCAAGATAAGGAAGGAGGACTAACTATGGTGCCAGTGTACTCATCATGGCCAGTGTCTCTAAAGAAGTGGAAAGTGCTATTGTATTACAATTTGCCGTCAGATGGATGCAGGTTTAACGTTCAGCTTCCTTTCACACCCAACAGAAAGGTTGCGTTCCAAATCACTCATTTTTTTACGTCTGGCTCTCCAAGGAGACCAACTTAATCCATTTTTTCAGTGCTCCACTGCTGTCATAACTAATATTTTCTATTACAAAGCAAATCATGAATATTACACCTCTGCAGTTTGGAGTTACAGTTCATCGTGGACTGAGTGATTTCAGTTCAATTCCTGGGATGGTTTTTCTGGCTGCTGGACGATCTGAACGAGAACGTAAACGATGATGAACGAAGGAACTTCAGCATCATTTCACCAAGAAAAAAAAACAAAAAAAAAACAACAACATGGATTTAAATGCACAGATTAAACACAACAATCAAGAAACACTTAAAAAGCAAAAAACAAATATATGCAACAGGCCGGGGGTCAACCCTCCGAGCCGGAGAGGGAACTGAAGCAAACACACTTCACTTTAGGAGAACAGAGGAAATGTGGAGGAAGAGGAGGAGGAAGAGGATGTGACTGGGGTCATGATGGATTCACTCCCTCATTTCAAATCATAACTTAAAACACATTTCTTTAAAAATGCTTTTATGTCCAATGCCTTCTGCACTTCCTGTTCAAGTGATTTTATTATTGTATCTTTTAATTGATTTTATGCATTTTGTACGATGGCAAGGAGCCAACAAATAATAAAATGTTTTTTTATTATTATGATTGTTGTTATAAACACTAGCTGGTGATGGAGCATAAAGTCTCCTCCTAAAGAAAATCTGTTAAAAGGAGAAATTAATGCCAAACTGATGAGTCAGATGATCAAATTAATTTCAGGTAAAAAAAATAATAATAATAAAATAAAAAAAACTAACCTTTAATTTGTCCACCAGATTTTTCCCAGGAGGGAAAAGTTTCCTGGTAGACTTTGTGATGCCTTATAATCTGGGTTAGAAAATTCTTTAGTTCTGTTTGTTTGACAGGAATCATGAGAAGGGCGAACACCAACAGACAAACTCAAATTAAAAGTTGGAGTTTTGAGATGACAGGTTAATAAATTATTTGAAGGCTTTTTCCAGATGTGCCAACGACAGCATCAACACCTGGAGAGAGACAAAAAAAAAAAACTACAAAAGAACAAAGCAGCCCACAGTAAAAACAGACATGGTGATGTGAAGCACCCTGCTGCCATCAGGCTTGTCTTTGGTCAGAGGTTTCGGGTTGGACCTGAACGGTCCAGTGCTACCTTTGTCTGCCTTTTGTAACGACTAGCTTCCACCACCAGGGGGCGGTAAGGACCCACTCTAGCCTCCTGGGCTGCCTGACAGGTAAAAAACAGCTAATCTAAGTTGAACAGTTCCTTTGGAGCTTCCTGCAGCGATTCTAATCCCTGGGAGGCGTATTGTTTGATAAAAGGCAACATGGAAGAAAAACAAGAAGCAGAAGGGATTAAATGATAACTTTTTACATTCTAACAAGTAAAAAAAAAAGAAAAGAAGAAAAACACAAAGCAGGTGATGACTCATCTGGGAAGGGAACTGATAAGGACTTGTGTGAGGGAACTGGGTTTACTGGGGAGTTTGTATCAATGTACAAGTGGAGTACGTGTGTGTGAGTGTGTGCGTGTGTGTTTGTGTGGGTGCGTGGCGTCTCAGTCGTCCAGGATGTGGATTCTGATTGCCTCGAAACCAGGAGCGACATCTGAAGCTGAAGTTCTGTTCGTCTTCCTCTCCGTCTCCTCGCTCTGCCGGCCCACCGGGCCCCCAGAGGCCCACCGGGCCCCCAGAGGCCCACCGGGCCCGACCAGATCAGTCTGTGAGCAGCACCATTTCCCCCTCACTCCTCTCTCCGACGTCGCTTTCTTCTCCTTCGCTGTAGGGCAGTCGCTCTCTCTCTCTCTCCCTTTCCCTGGGCAGTGGGGTGGGCGTGGCCCGGTCCTCCGACCTGCGGGTGGGGGGGGGCGGGGCCTGCGGTAGGTAGTGCTCCAGCAGCGCCGGGTGAAACGATAAGCCTGGGACGGAGATGGAGCCGCCGGCCGGGTACTGGTCGCTCTGGGAGTATTGGATCTGCTGCGGCTCTGATTGGCTGGAAGACAGGATGAGTCACCGTCAGGGCGTGGCATCAGACGCGACACAACACGATACATAAACAATGAGTCGTATTCATTTTATTCACCATCAAAAGTACTAATCTATCTGCTAAACCCGAATGGAACAGCTGGAGTGGGAAGCCCTGCTGAAAGAAACCAAACTTGAATTTACATGTAAAATGTTTCAACTGGGGAAAACTACAACTTTATGTCACCCTGAATGCACCATCTCTGTTTGCTGGACGATAAATCGTCCCAGAAGTTATTGCAATAAACGATAACGTTGTTTTGAGACCATTTTCAAATAATCTAACAGTCATGGCATGATAATGCAACAACACATTGTCAAAGACCAATAAACTTTAAATTCTAACAAACATTGAAAACTGGAAGTGGCAGACATTTTAAATATACAAAATAAAAATAAATCAATCAATTATGAAGTCTCTAAACAAAATTGTCCTTCAATAAAAGTTCTAGTTGAGACCAAAGAACCAGATGGAAGAATTTTATCATCCAGTTTTTGGTATAAAGAGAAAAATGATAAGTCATAAAATCAGAAATGATGGAGCTCATTTTATTTAATTGATTTATTGTTTATTGCAATGGGCCTGGTGGTGGCAGCATCATGCTGTTGGGATGTTAAGTGAGGCTGGGACAGAGGCTCCCTCTGCATGAAGATACTTCACTATTTTGATTCCCTTGTTTTAAATGTTTAATGTCTTTATTGTCCTAGTGATTAAAAAAAATGATAGTTTGAAAATTAAAAACAAACACACACAGTAAGTACTCATAACAGTTCCTAAGGGTCACATAGAATTTCCAAGATATTATTTTGTAAAACCCGATTAGAAAGTTAGTAGGTTTAATTCAAAGCATTTCCATGTGTTAAAATGGCCTAGTCAAATTCCACCATTAAAGTACTTGGAAGTTTTAACAAGACTAAAGGAGAAAAAAAAAAAGTTTGAATTATTTCATCCATGCCAGCTCCAGCCCAGTTATGAGATCTCTAATCTGTGTTTTATGAAACTTTCTGCTTGTTGTATGCTGTGGCAAAAAGAGCATGAATAACATAAAACTTCAACAACTCTTCGCTTCATCTGACGAGCTGTAAGAGTTGCATTCATCATGGAGGACAGGCTCCAAACATTTCAATAGTCCAAAGCTGAAGGCCGCACAGTTTGTGGAGGGTTACCGTGGGTTACCGTCAGTAAAGAGGGACATTGTTGCTCTCCTCAGGGACTCTCTCAAAGCGAGTGTGAAGCGTGTCGGTGGGTTCTCTACCTGTGTGTGTAGGTGGCCCTCTGCTCCTGCCTGCGGCTCTTCATCATGGCTTTGTACTCGCCCACCCTCAGCCTTCGGCCCTCCACAATGCAGGTCCGTTTGGGTCGGGGCTTGTACTTGTAGTCGGGGTAACGCTCCAGGTGCTGCCTGCTCAGCCTGGCCTGCTCCTCATAGTACGGCTGCTTCTCCTGGTTGGACATGGACTTCCACCTGGAGCCTGGAGACAAACAGACGTTAGCATTTTTTCCTCTTATTCATACAACTTGACATTTTATTTAGGTTAGTGTAAAGGAGGCAAGTATACACACTTTGTAAATAAAAAAATAAAAAAAACATTTCCTCATAAAAATGACCATGGTTCTTTACTTCTTGGTTGGTATTTTATCTGGAAATATTCAAAGCGTTTGATTACTATGTAGCTGGTTGTGTGTAGATTATCCAACAGCAGCTTCAAACACTACATAGCATCACTGAGGTGTGAAGAGTACCATTATGAGAACATCATTCTGATGTTTAATGACTAAAAGGCAAAACATTATCAGTTCAAGTTGAAGAACAAGAATTATTTCAGTTGTTATTGCCAAGCACAGAATTTCTCTATATGCATGAAAACCTGACAGCCTGGCTAAACTAGAATGGAAACATTAGCGACCGTTTTGGAGTGACACTGCAGCGCCACGAACCAAATTTCAACCGCAGCCATTCAGCTAATATCTTTTTCAATATGTCAAACCAAAAACAGTGATTCAGTAAGATGTACTGAATGTAAAGACAATAAAAGTACAACATATGAAAAAAACTGCAACAACAATTATGCTAATGGCCATCATGCAGTTAGCTAGGTATAGTTAAAAAGCTAGCAGGTTAGCAAGCAGGCTGCTGTGTTAACAGAAGAGTCAAAGCTAGTTTTTTTTAGCCTCATTTTGGATTTTTTTTTTCCATATTTAAACAGCAACTTTCTACTAAAGAAGAACAGATGAGACCATCAACTAACAGACAAGAGGTGAGCTAGCTAGAAATCTGTGCTGCCTTGGTGAGGCTTTATTACAGATCTTAGAACCAGATTTTATTTTATATCCAACTTGCTGGATTTTGACATCATATTTGCAAAAAGCTACAGTTACAACAGATTTTATTAACCTGACTTTCTGGATATTGATTACGGCAACAGAACAGAGTCAGGTGCAGAAACCCACCGCCACCAGCCACTGGGAGGACCCACCTAGGATCTTGCTGATGGAGGAGTTGTGCATGTCTGGGAAAGCCTGGAGGATCCTCCTGCGCTCGTCCTTGGCCCACACCATGAAGGCGTTCATGGGTCTCTTTATGTGGCCGGTAGAGGAAGTGGGCCGGGTCTCGGAGTAGCTGCCGGGAACAGAGACGGGCAGGGCCCCTACAGCAAGACACAGACAGGTAAGGCTTGAAAGGTCTCTCTCCCCCCAATTAGTTACTAATCATGGCCTCAGTGCGTTTACTTTTCAAACCACTGTACTTCTGATTTCAGCTGTGGGTCAATTCACAGGATACAGCCGTATCAGAGGCTGTTCAAAATGCGGTGCTACAAAGATGGAAAACTAGAAGTCCACAGAGGATGGTGGGTGTTAATTGTTAGAGGAGAGGCTGAGATTAAAATGGAAAGTTTGGATGCCACTTTGCCCAAACTTACAAGTTTATTATGGATGGGAAAAAAAAAAGTTGATCAAGTTTATGCACAGTCAGCGTGTAGCGCTCTACTTCCACTCATTACCGTTTTTTTCCCCCATTGCCGCCAATTGACTTCCACTCATTAGAAGGCAAAATGACTCCTGATCAAGTCAATAATAATCTGGAGCAATCTTCTTACGGTAGGTGTTGATTTTTAGAGTCACACATTCCCCTACAATAGACTAAGAGTAGATTGTAAAAAATATATTTTTACATAGTTTCCATAGCTGCTATCCACATTCAAATCACATGTAGGAATACCCACTTGGAACAGATTTAATGTATGACTATTGTAATTATTAGGATTTAGTTTAATGTACTTAAAGTGCTGCCTGTAATTTTCTTTATTCCTGTAAAGTCAGCGTTTAGAAAAGCGCTGTACAAATTAAATGTATTGTTATTATTAATAAGTCGTCTGCTGTCAATGTGACACTGAAACGTTCGCCAAGAGGGGAAGACATCCTGAAACCCTGCTGTCCTACTTTGACACGTTTCAATTAAAACACAGTGTTAGTAGTTGAAATATCCCATGGTTAACATGGTGTTCTGGTGAAAAGCCTTTATTCTGAGTAAAGAGCAGCAGCAGCATCGTGGGAACACCTACCCTCAGAGTCACTGCTGAGGTGCTCCTCGCCGTGCCTCTCTTCACCGCGCTCACAGTGACTTATTTTTTCTGCACGAGGAGAACCTTTATATTCCTGCAGACAAAAATGAAAAACAAAAAGAAGCCGATGAAGTCATCCATACTGTAACCTCACTGATATATCAGCATTTGAATTTGGACTGTGGTAAAACAATCACCCAGTGTTGGAAGAGTGGCACAAAGTTCTATTTAAGGTAAGAGACACGGAACCGGCCAATCAGAGTGTAGTGTTGCATGTGCAAAGATGGAAAACTGAAAGTCCACACAGGACGGCTGGTGCTAATTGTTTAAGAGGCCGAGATTAAAATGTAAAAAGAATTTTTTTGCTGTTTTATCAGTCACCTATTCTGCTGCTGCAAATTGTCAACACAGTGGAGAGGAGTGGAATACCAAAATAGGTCAGTCAACAGTTTTGGTGCTAACGCAGCAGCGCAGGAGAGATGGAGCAGGATAATAAAGGAGAGGAGGAAGAGGAGGAGGAGAGCTAAGTACAGTATTAGTGAGGACAGAGGGAGGGCAGGTGGCTCTGTCAATGCCACATTGAGGCCTTTGTGGTATTGTGAGGCGGCAACAGCTGTTGCTCAGGACAAGGCTGAGAGCTGAAGCTTCAGTCACCTCCAAGAATGAAGGCTGGGATGGGAGGCCGTCGTCACGAAGCCTGATTCCTAAAATACTACACTGTTCCTCAACGACAACAGAAAAGACACAATTCAATTTTAAAACTATTTCCTTGAACTTAAAACGCAGACGAGTGTGAAAAACAAGCACGGATGATTACCCTACGCTGTGTGCTGAACTGTAACAATGTGCCTCGGTGTGTGTGGCTGCACCACAGCTGGGATATTTGTCCATTAGTTTAGTGCTGCGGCGAAGCATGACTCCCTGTAATCCAAAACCACACTGACCTCTAAATTACATCCTACATGTCAGATGGAGACTGACTTGGGACTGCTTTCCCATTCCCTTATGGAGTTTAATCAGTTAGAGGCTATTTGGAGTCCGCGCTCTCATTTAATACCCCATTTGTTTCCGTATGTCAACTGCGCCGCCACATTTTTCCTATTTGCCACCTATATTGGCTGATTTAAAAACGGCTTTTATACTTGTCTGAACGTGAAGACATGGAGCGCTTTTTTGTTTTGTTTAACCCAAAGACCTGCAGCTATCAAGTATTCCTGTCAGATTCGGTGATCCTCTCTATACAGAGTGAGTGTTCTGGAGACAAGCGGGGTGAAATGCAAATCCTAATACTACGTAGGACTACGAGTGCCACCAAATGGTCAGATCATCATTGGTTCAATTATTCAGACCATATGCCCACTGGCCTGCTGTTGGAGCCACTTCAAGCAATCCGCAACGCAAGGCAAGTTGAATCTTCATCAGTGCAGACGGAGCTTCTGCAAGTGTATAATGAGATTTAGTAACGTTATCATACAGTCATTGCTGTGACATTTCCGCAGCACTTGCATGAAAACTCTAACAGTGGCACATCTAGCTGATTTTTCTGCGCCATCCGTGACGGCACCAGTGGGATGGTCAACTGAACAAAGACACAACACCAAAGATGTGACGGTCATGACACAGAATTTCTCTACATGCACAAAAATCCAAGATAAAGTGTTATTGAAGCGTAGCAAATGTTTTGGAATGACTGTGGTTCAACCTAAGCCAGCCAGATAATACCTGTTAGGATTTACCAAACAGAAAAATGTTAAGTAAGATGTGAAGACAATAAAAGCACAACTACAAATAAAAAACTGCCACATTTATGCTACACTGTTTGCCTTTCATGCAGTGAGCTGGGTATATTTAATAAGCTAGCAGGTTAGCACACAGTCAACAGCATGTTGTGTGTGTTTCTATAGCCTCATTTTGGATTTTCTTCATATTCAAATGACAGCATTCTATTAAAAATCAGATAAAACCAAGCTCCGATGAAAAGACAAGAGGTGAGCTAGCTAGAAATTTGTGTCAGCTTTTAGGTTAACCTGACTTTGTGGACATAGATGACATCAATCATCATCATTTTTGAAAAAAAGTCACAGCTAGAACAGATTTTAAATGGATCAGATTTTAGCAGTTATATGATTTCTCTATTGTCTTAGGCAAAAGACCACAAACCATTTCTCCTGCTAGCATTAGACACAAGTTTGTTTTGGTTGTATTTACCCAGAATACCCTGCACTAAAGTGCATTTCCTGCTGTTGGAGCAGACTCCAATTCGCTTGGCGTTCGTAACACCAAGTTCACTTCAACCGAACCAGCGCCGAGGTTTTTCAGGCGGACCAGAGCTCATTTTTAGTTCCTTGTCAGAGTTCGGTTGTGCATTCACACCTCCCCAAATGATCCGGACTTTCTAAAACGCGAGTTGGACTGATTCGGACCAATGCGACACTGAAAGAAGCTATGCTACAGCTACAGTATTGATCCAAACAACGATCAGGTGTTACAGCCAGCAAAACGCTGTTAAAGGTTACGCAGGACCACAGCTCATTACTCTAAATGTTTGTTTTTGCCCATGAGAACGTGTTATACTTTCAAGGATTATAATATGCTGTAGGTCATCTCTGTAATTTTGGCCACAATGACTAGAAAAAGCCATATAGCTGTTTTGTTTTGACAAACTAAATTCCTTTCAGTTACACATCTTACAATGATGTACTTCTAGCTGCACTCTAATAAATGTTTTCTATGTATCTCTACTGATTGAGTAAAAAAATATTGAAGCAATAAAATAACCAGGAGATTACAGGAAGAGGTTCATCCCCTTGTGACCTTTTGCTCTCATCTGACTTCAGGCTGCTACTGATCCATTTAACCATGAAGGTGACGCTACGCTCCGACTATATGATGTAGTACTGATGTAGCTTTTGTGGCCACAGATTATTCCATAACCCAGATGAGACCGACAGGAGGTCAGCACCAGGTCGGGTCAGGATGAACTCTCCGCTATTTGTGTCTGAGGAAGACTGAGGAGATCAAAGTAGTCGTACCCTTATGTAGGTTGTGTTTTAAATTGTTAGAGCTTCCAGTGAGGTTGGTCTGATATCGCCAAGTTACTTTTATACGCTGTACTAACTTTGGTGAATATTCATATTCAGCATAACCAGATAAAACAAGACGGGTCTACCAAAGAGCCAGTCTGTTCAACAAGCATGTAGACACAGCAACTCACCATTTTTCCAGAACCGTCTCTCTCTCTGTTCCTGTCTCTGTCTCGGTCCCTGTCTCTCCCTCCGCTGCTGTGACTCCTCAGGAGCTGCTGGGCATCATGGATGGCCTGGGTGACCACGTCGCCGTCTCCTATGAAACCTGATGACAAAGGCAGAGCAGACGGACAAAACACTTGAAAACGAGCGACTAGGTGAAGGAAATAAAAACAGGGTAATAAAAAATAAATAAAAAAAAGATTGTAGCCATTACAACTACAATAAACTACACACGTGTATTACTGTAACAATTCAACAATTTGAAGGAGCAAACTTTCTTTTGATTTACTTAATTTCAAAATTCACCAACAAAACAGAGATGACAACGAGAACAAAGCGGATGGTCTTTAAAGGGATAGTGGAGAATTTCTGAAGTAGGGTTCTGTATAGAAGGTACGGGCTGTAAACGTCTAACTTGAAGAAGAAAACTCCCTTATTGGTTTTATGCTATGTTGATTGACAGGTTGCTTGTTGAGGCTAAAGCTAATGCCTATAGTCTGAGAGGCATTTTATCATCTTAGCAACTTTAGCCTCGCAAATTTCCAACACTTTTCCAAAAGTGTTCCCATGAATTGCTGTGATACTTTCTGGACTGGAGATCAAACGTTTATGTAGCTGAAATGCTGCCTTTCTATTGGCCCAGTTCACGCCATCTTTATTTATATACTTATGTATATCAAGATCCAGCAACCTGTTCGTGTCACAAATCCAGATGTGTTAAATGTCTTCAGTAAGGTTCAAAGAAGACCTTACAATATTCAAACCATCTTTGTTTAGACTCTTATTTTGAAGAAAGAAAAGCAGCAGTTCCTAAACTCCTATAAGCCTATTTTAATACTTCACACAGTAATGCAGAATATGCATCAACATGCTCAGTGGAAACCATCTTAGTGCTACAGCAGAAGCTAACATTTACCATCTTCCTTCTTTCCCCTCTGAAGAGGGTCCAGCCAATCAATAGCCAGAAAAGCAAATGCTGCTCATGGATTGGCTGATGTGCAAACGGCAGCCAATAGCATTTAAAGTAGCAGTGTAACCTGCATTTTACATTTTCTTTCAAATGTAAAATTCTTTCAAATATTTTAGATGTGCTCTACAAATTTAAAAAAAAAAAGATGATGGGGCTTCTCTGCAAATAATTTGGAGTTACGTTCCACAGAAAAATCAATGACTAGGTGAATCTGTCTGTACTGATCCACTAGGGGGTCCACTGTAATAATCAGTACAGGCTTATAATACAGTACGTGTGTTCATATACTGCCCCCTGCAGGCTAAACGTTGTTTGTTTTTTAAAACACCAGTAATACTGAGAGCAAAGACAAGTTAAAGAGTCTCCTTGGTGAGAAGTACAATGGCAGCACAGCATGGTCAGAATATGAACACATTTTTAATCATGGGATCTCTGTAACCATTTCCTGTCTCTACCGGTCTGCATGCCAACAACTTCAATGAACAAAGTGACAAGTCTTGGATAAAAAAAAATAATCATGCCTTCCAATAACACATAGTTAGCGAGTCATATTTTCAAATGTCCAGTCAACTTTAAACCTTTTTAATCCCAAAGACACGACGGACGTCTGCTGTGTTCTGGGGGAAACCCTGAATAATGATTTCATTCTTCAGCTGGTGGCGAGTCCAAGCACTCCAGTTCAACCAGTAGAGATTTCAAGTGCAGCCATTACTGCAGCTTTTTCCTTATTCTGTCATATTGGATGCACATCACATTAAAACTGGAAAAACTTTTTTTTTTCTATGATTTCATATATTATTTTACATCACAGAAACCTGGTGGGTGACCTTCGGACGACCCCAGCCTGCGGGTTACTCACTGAGGGCGGGCCGCGGCGGGCTGCGGGACACCTCTCTGGGTCTGTAGGCGCCCTGCATGGATCCCACTGATCCCAGCTCCAGGCTCAGAGGGCTGGACGTCTTCCCCAGCTCCATCCCCTTGGGCTTGGAGGTCAGGTTCAGCGGCTGGCTCACCTCCTGCGGAGAGAGCAAACCATCAGGGGGGTGAGGGGCGGGCCCTCTGCCGACACCAGGCGGAGCGACAAAGGATGAGGGTGTGCGTGGATCCCGGGTATGAACAGCACACCTGACATGTTGGAGCACATCCGTCACACCTTAGCGTTTTTTTTTCTTTTTTGCCTTATTCTCATCCTCTCATTCCTTTTGTTTACTCAAGCTGTGTTGGTCTATCTCTTCTTGAGAACCTTCCGTGCAAACGGCTTGCGCTACACCTACACCACACACACTGAATCTTTGAACAGAGGGTGTGGTGTATTCCTAAAGCTTTTCAGCCTCCTAAATACTAGAAAAACCCATTGTTTGCTCAATCCTGAGAGAATCACTTTCCTTAACATTGCTTTAAACCACAAACACACATTCAGCACCTACACCCACTGCAGAGCAAATAGGTTCCCATCTATCGTCTTAATGGGCGCAATAAAACAGCAGGCGGATAAATGGGAGGTAATGTAAACAAGAGTTTGATGCGGTACCTGGCGGTAGGAGCTGCTGCTCCTCTTGATGGGCGTGTGGTGGCTGTTTGGGAGCAGCTGCATGGGGTAGTCGACCGCTGGAAAGAGGCAGAGCACAGGTTTACAGGCTGCAGACGGATCTGAACGG
The DNA here is from genome assembly GCA_903067095.1 of Girardinus metallicus. Classification (NCBI taxonomy): domain Eukaryota; kingdom Metazoa; phylum Chordata; class Actinopteri; order Cyprinodontiformes; family Poeciliidae; genus Girardinus; species Girardinus metallicus. Next base: position 18,704 of record CAEGAE010007538.1, read on the forward strand.
AGAAACGTTCAGCGTGCGTTTCCATTGACTGTGTGATTGCACAAACTGGAACAGCCAAAGTAAATTTGCTTCATGGAAACGGGGCAATTTTGAGAAAAAAAGAAAAAAAAAAAAAGAAAAGTTAATAAAAGTTGTGCTGTAATGAGGTGGTTTTTCTGCAGTATCTAAATTAGTATAATTACAAAGCTGCAATAAACACACTTTTATTGCATTGTCATTGCGTTGTCACCACTTCCTGTCAGCATCTTCAGAAAGGACAAAAAAAAAAGCGAAAGGAAGTAGAAGGAGGATGACGACGTGGAGAGGTTTTTTCTTTAATATCATTGTGTGAACAAGTGATTTTATTTACTTTTGTTATTTAATGGAAACGCCACAATTGCAAACTTATTTTTTTTGTCAACATTAGCGGAATATGGACAAAGTTTTGCGTGCATTTCGTAATGAAAACAAAGCGACTAATACGCCGGGGTGGTCGGAACATTTTCCTGATCCTTCACACTCTGACTAATGCGGCATTGTGACAACGTCTAATGAAGTTTGTGGCTGTAATGTAACAAAGTAAGAAGTTCAACCCTGGAAATACTTTTGCATGAACTGGACCACGCCGCCATGGCAGTGGGTGGTCCGGTCAGACGAGGGGCAAAAACAAAAGAACAACATCTACCTAAACGTCATCACAGATCAAATGTATCCCTTAAAGAAACAGTATCCCACGATGCCAGAAAAAGACAACATGGTTCATGCTTGGTTGGAAGAAGCAAGAAATTTGAGGCGCAGCTTAGAATTAGAAAATTCACCGAGTGATAATCCTATTGAGCATAAATATAATCTGTTCCAGTCTGTTCTGATCAGCTCGATTTGGACTCCAGCTATCCTGGACAGGACTGCATTTGGTTAATTTTATTAAACTTAAATTCTATGAGAGAGAGAAACTAACAGAACAAAACGAGTGAAATTCATGAGCGACTACATCCATCCCAGTTCATTTAAATCCATTCTTTAGAGTATAACTCGCTCCTGTTCAGTTACCATAGCAACACAGCTCAACTCCATCAGCTGCGAGACATTACAGTGAGGTAACCGAGTTAAGCTGGACTGAATCTAAAGCGTGTGGACAAAGAGCGGTGCTCATTTAGAGTGTAATGCAGGATGGAAATGACAAGCGGAGGCACCAATAATGACTTTATGGACCCGCCATCGGTTTGCATGCTGATCATAACCTGCATAGTTAAAATCTCCACGGAGATGCCAGCGCGGACGTTGCTATAGTAACAGAAAAACACTGAGCGTAACTGGTTTCTCAATTGGTGACTGTCCAATGTTTTCATGACTTATGTTTTTATGATGTAAAACGTTTTGAACTGCCCCGTTTGTGCTTCACAAACAAACTTGATTGACTGATTGAATGACTGATTTATTGAAATGCTCCAGATAACAATTTTTATGCTATCCAACATCGACACTAACGTGTGTAAATCTGTGTGATGATATGAATGTTGGGCTTATTTGGAAATGAGTTTTTCCAGAGTGGAATAATAATAATAACAATAATAATAGTAATAAAACTTCTGTGGAAAATTCAAAGAAAAAAATCCCAAGAAACCTCGAAGTACTTAAAAAGATCAAAAGAAATTTTTTTTTTATAGAAATCACTAAAAGATGATGAAAATGATTAAATTAAATTGATGTTCCCTTGAAGTTTTTGATACGTCTGACAAACTTAGAAAAGAGGTGGTTCATGCTGCTTATCTGTCCGACGTGGACATCATATCACTCTTCTGGTTTGGGTAAAAAAAAAAAAAGAAAAAAAAAAGATATTCTGAAAAAAAATAAATAAATCAGCGATTCAGGTTTTCAGGAATAAATTCATCATTACAGACGTTACAACAAAAAGAGTCGGTTAAGAGCTTTGATATGTCAGCCAAAAAACGGTGGTGATGAGTCGACACGGCGGAAAGCAGAAATGTACTTTCAGGTTACATGAGGTGCAGAAAGGCCAGGATGTTCCAGGTGCAGCTGGAAAGTCTTCAGTTAGTTCACTTCCAAATCATTATTTCATCTTAGTCCATAATTCAAGTGATTTTAGATTTTACCATGTTCTGACAGGCTAGTTTAAATTCACCTGAAGTTTTAGGGAAAATCCCAAATGAACAATACTCCATTGATGTTCAGGGTGCAGCTGATGCAAATGTACAAAATAAAAAATTTAAATTTAAAAAAGAGGCACCACCAAAATGAAAGTCAGCAGCCTTTCCTCACTCACCTGACAACACCTCCCACTTACACAGTTCTGAACTTGGTGGCTATTCTAACGCTCCTCTAATTTGATGTTTTTCTCACCATGCTGCCATTTCTCGGTTTCAGTTTTTTTATTTTCTTTTTTACTTCTACTCACTCGGCTTGCAGGGGATGGGCTGCAGAGGCAATGTCATCTGGGGGTCTGAGGAGACAGGGAGGGTCTGGGTGTTGGGGTGGAAAGCCGGGATCATCACATAGGGCATGTTCACCTGCTGGGACAAAAAAAAAAAAAAAAAGGAACCTTACACAAAATGTTCTGGGGTTATTTTCTCCAGCATTCTAATGTGCTGACCTGCAGTGAGAACTTCTCATTTGTAACGGTCATCTGGTGCTAGGAGCACCCGCCGTGATATATAGAGACACACGAAAGCTCTGGAGAGGAGCTGACCTGGATCTGCTGCTGAAGCAGGTTGATCTTATGCTGCTGCTGGATCAGCTGCTGCTGCTGCTTGGCGATCTGAGAGACGAGGCACATTCATTAGCTGCTGTGTGAGCAACCAGAGACGCACGCAGTGCAAGGCAAAAAGTCAGAGCACCGCTGCAATCTGTCACATTTGCTCAACAGCTGCGTTTCCATCACAGCTGTGTGCAAACCTTTGTCTACGTTCTGCTAATGCCGAGAAAACAATATCGCATTTGCGGTCTTTCCATTAAATAAGAAATGAAATTAAAATCACACATGAATGAGTTTGTTGACATGATAAGCGATTCAAAATCATGGTGCTGACAGACGTCAGCGTTTTATTCAGGCTTCGGAGCCACAAGCCCCGCCTACTGTGGAGCGGCTAGTTTTGGTGAAATTGTAGTCGGTGATTTTACAGTTCAGAATTTAAAATTCAGCTGAAGAAAAAAAAAAAAAAGAATCACCTATCCCGCCAAAATGTATGTTTTTGCGCTAGGATGCACGTTTTTCATTAAGCGAAATAGATTTTTGTAATTTCAATTGGTTCTATGGTTGGTGGAAACGCAGCTGGTGATGTTCCACAGGAACGTCTCATATCATCTGACTGATGATATTCCTGCAGGAAGCCGTACCTGCTCCTGCTGCTGCCGGGCCAGCTCCATCTGCTGCTGCTGCTTCTCCAGCAGCAGGGCGGCCATGTTCCTCTGCTCTGAGTGGGCGCCCAGCAGCTGCTCCCTGAGGCCGCTCAGCTGGTTGATCATCATCAGCAGCTGCAGCTCCTTCTCCGCCAGAGACTCCGGGGTGCCTGGAAGCCAGCAGAGCAGGCGTGTCAACCTGGTTTTCATTTCGTCCCACACACACATCACTAATTTCCTAAAAGGGGGTCGATGGTGGCAAAATCTGTTGATAAAGCTTCCCATTAAGAGACTATTAAAATGTGAATAAATAGCAGTCTGATGAGAATGTATCAAAGTTAAATAACACTGAACACAACATAGTTTGGCACAATAAAAATGCTGGATTTGGACGCAAGTTTGACACCTGTGGATTAGAGGGATAACTGAATCTAAAAATAAATATTTATTGGAAAATTCTTTTGATCATTGTTAAGTATTTTGTTATAAAATAGAAACTTTGTTTTTGTGAGCAACATTTGAAATTTGACAAAATGTGCATTCCTGTTTTCGCAGGAAACCATCTAATGTTTGCAACTGAATTATTAACGTTTTTAAAAATAAAAGTGACATTCTCTGATGTGACGATTTCAGTAGTACATAACATTTATGTATTGCAGTTATCGCCATAGAAACAGCTGTATTTCAGATGTGTACTAAGTAATGAGGTGATGATAAAATTGGCTGATCTTGATCTGGACCTGCTGGGTGGAAACTCAAACACCAGATCATTGTCGGAGATGTGCTTGTTTAAAAACCTCTGTGCTAACGTCAAGGAAGATATACTGATATTCACAATTACTTGCGCTAACTGTGCTAATTTCCTAAATACGACTTAAAATTTCAAATCCATAATCATTAACTTCCTTTTGTTAATGACAGTGAAACTTATCAAAAAGTGGCGAGCAGGACGGAGACGTTAATAGTAGCCGGGAAGATCAAGCCCACAAATCGTCTTATTTCCATATAAACGCTCCAGTTGCTGCCATAACTTTGGGTCAGTGTTATGCTCAGGTTGTGGACAAAAAAAATACTTTTTTTTTTTTTTTTCAAAGATTGCAAATCCTTTTCTTTACGAATTGTACACAAAAAATAAATGAATTAAAAAAACTAAAATTTGCTCAATTATTTTTAAACAATTTAGCAATAAAATTGCAAAATTAATTATTGGCAATCATAGTTTAACATAATGCGTTATTATTATTGCGCCCATGCAACAACAACCGCAATCAGTTTTAAACAATAACACAATAAGACTACTAATGAGATATTAAAGCACAGTTGTTCCATTTAATATAAAAACCACCAACGCTTAACAATGCAATGAAATACAAACAATACAGGCAGTAAAGTTGTTTTCTGTTTGTTTATTTTTTTTAAATCAGAGCTGACCTTTTAGTTGTCCTGCGCCCACTGAGCTTTTATCCAGAAGTTTCTCCTTCCAGTCGGCGTTCAGCAGCTTCTCGATGGTCGGCATTACTGTTAACAGAACCAAACAGGCACTCAGCCGAACCGCTCCGCGAGGCACTACACGACACCCAGAATCTACTCCGCCAAATCAAAACACATCTAACAGTAGCGCTAACTGCTTTCTGCGGCTCCCCGCCCGCCCGGCCTAATGGCACTGATTGGAGAAGACGGTCGGAATGTCGAAGGTCGCGGGATTGTTTGTGCATCAGGGAGAAATTTGGAGTGTTTGAGTGGATCAATATTTGGACAGAGAATAAACCAAGGTCACAGAGTGGATAGAATTTCAGAAAAAAGAAGAAAAAAAAAAAATCAACCAAAGAGTTCAGAATTGTGAAAAACTTGAGGGTAGAGAGAGAATCTCTGAACAAAAAAGCACCTTCAGTCCACTTTAAATCAATCTAGAACCCAGCAGCAGCATGACTGTGCTAAGCAACAATACAACATTTATTCATCTTAAAATGTTATGAATATAGCTTGAACATATGATTACTTAGAGAGCTTGAATATAAAATCACAAACAAAAAGTCTTATACTGAAATGTTGGCCTCCGGGGGAGGTTGCCTGTCCATTTCCTACACGGCATACACATCGTCCTCACCTGTGGGGGCGCTGCAACAAGAACCACTGAAGGAAACAACAAAAAAACTTCTGAAGAAGACACTGAGCGCAACTTCCTTCTCCAAAAATTTTTTTTAAAAGATGGAGATGTTAGCGGCTGCTGCCTCTTGTCGTTGGTAAGAGATCACAAACCATTTCTTCCGCTAGCGTTAGCGCTTGTTTTGGTTGAAAGTACCCAGAATGCCCTGCGCTATAATCTGCTTCCTGATTTTGGAAGAAGCAAACTTCAACCAAGAGAGTTCAATAACAGATTCACACCTCCCCAACCTAACCAGACGGGCTAGAGCTCGATTTTGAACTATACGTCTCATTACCTGATTCAAAAACTTTCAGAATATTTGTCTAAAAGCATTGATTATCCAATCTGGGGTTGGTCCTAAGGGAACAAATTAAGTAATCAAAGGTAAAACAGTTTGTTTATTTAAATTCTTACTCCATCTCAATAGGATTATATTCAGTTACTATTAAAATATATCAATGTGGAGGCCATAAACCTTAGAGACCTGAACATCCAAGAGTTTGCTGAAGGGGTGGGCGATATGGAAACCAGTCAGATGTGCACACAGTAATCATATTTTCATATGTATCGATTTTTACTGTTACTCTCATTGAACAAACAGTGGATAAAATAACACTTCTGACAATATGGACAGTTGTGGGGTGTTTAAAGTATCAATTAGAATTTATCATGGCTACAATAATAAATAATCTTATCATGGTTAGAAATTTATCACGATAAGTGATAAACGATACGATAAGAGCCCAGTCCTATTGACCAGTCATGCAAAAGACTTTAAAAATATCAAAAGACCTTAGGGTGGCTTTTAGTTAGCATGTCTTAATATTTAAAAAGTAATGTTACATTGTGATATTTCTTTTATCTATAATAACTTAACACTGTCTGGAACACTAGAATATCTTTGAAGTATTTCCACCAACAAGCGACTCTCAAACATGACTACAGACCTTCCTTAATTTTGGCTTGCCCCTCTGATCGCTCGTGAATCCCGGCTTCCTTCACTCCCATGGGGCTTTGCTTGTGAGGCGGCTCCTTTCCTGGAGAGCCCTCCTAGAAGAACATGGAGCAACTCATCATCACACCGAGCAAATCTGACCCTTTCAGCATCGTTCCCCAATGGGTGGGAAGAACCTTTATTATTTTTAAATGCATTCCCACTCCTCCTAATAAGACTCCTTACTGAAGGGGAGCGTGACAGTGGGGGGGTCAGCTGGCGCGTCTCTAGCGGCTGTCTTGCTGACCAGTCGTGCAGAGTCCTGGGGTGCTCCGAGTGGGTTTTGGCTCCGCCGTCTCCGCCACATTCCTCCTGTTCCACTTTGACGCCGATGTCCGCCATGCGTACATCACCACCGGAGAGGAGGTGCAGAGCTGAAGGGCTGGGCTCAACCATTCTGTTGGAAGAACAAACAAACACATAATGCTAATTGTCCTCTGGGTGTGGCGCGCTGTGAGTCTCTGCCATGCTAATATGCCCGTTTTTGTACAGGTAGTTGATACTAAGCGTGACTCAAAATGGAAATTACATGGAGACAAGGGAAAGTTTCTGAATTGTCTCATTTCATGCACTGGCAAACTTAAGATGTGGGCACAGTCCTAATTAGAGGCTTGGCCACAAACACGAAAAGATTAGATGGTTTTTCAGTCCCACCCTGTGTGGTGCTAGCCTTGGCTTGCAAAATGTTCCAACTTGAGCCTGGAGTTCTTTCACAGGGTGGTTCAGGTTGACGCGGACTGCAGCCAGGTCCGCTTTTAGTTAGTTACCAGCTTTGACTTTTCACTGGCCGGTCCAGAGAATGACCTTAGCACTGAAAGCAGCTTTACACGGTGGGATTATGAGTCTTAGGGCTAAACTGTTGATGTATCTCAGATTTTAAAAGGAAGACTCCAAATACGTGAGAAACACCAGAGATGTGGTCAGGCTGTTGAAACTGAACACAGATTCTCAGTAAAAATCTCCAGCTGAAGATCTCATGCCTCCAGGTCAGAGGTCATGACACCAAGTACATTGGCTTTTCTATCATTTTCTTTCACGTGCATTGCAATCTTTAGTTAATTTTTATGGGTATGTTTTGCACCCATAAACAAACCCATTCATTACATTTTACAGGTGTGACAATTCATCCAGCTGCACAATAGATCAAATTTAATTTAACAAGAAAATAGTTTAGGGATATTTAGGGGCAAAGTGAGAATCTGGGTTTTTTTGTTTACAAAGCCAAAGATTTCACAAATCTGCATTATAAGATATTTGTAATCAGTTTTATGCTTGTGTGTATCTATGGTAACGAGCAGACGCTTAGAACAGGAAAACTTACGGCCCTTTTTATTTGTTATTTCAAAGTAGTGGTCTCAAACATTTATTACCTTTATTTATTTACTCACTTTCCAAACCTCTGACCTCCATTTGCTTTGGGTCCCAACATGAAATATGAGTGATTATGACCTCTAGCCAAACACAAACAGCTCACAGATAAATCACCTGGTGCTCCATTACCTTACATCAGGACTGTTCAGATTGTGGCCTGGGGACAACTTTTGGCCTCTGAACTGATTTTTTGCACCCTATAATTAAAGAATTACATAAATTTGACCTACCAGTGTAAGATGAGGAAAAAACTACAAATGCCAATATGCAATCTATTTCCAAAAATAGACACAACACAAAAGTGGTCGTCTTTTCTAAGCCATTGAGTTCCATTTTAATTTTGTGGTAAACAGAACCACATCAATCCTCTGAAGTGAACTTATCCTCCAAAATGAACAGGACACCCACATCTGCTTTGCTAAATACAGGAAGTATTTTTTAATTAAGACTAGCCTAGATCTGTTTTTTTTTTTTGCTGAGAAGAGACAAATGTATATATTTTCAGTTTTTAATAAACATGGAGATTTCCTAAGAGATATTTTGGGGAGTGCAGAGGTCTGCAAAATCCCACTGACATGTAACGTAAAATGTTACATTTCAGTGCAACATTTAAAATGTTCAAGCTGCAAGACCAAAAATGACTAGTAAGTAGCAACGCACATTAAAAAGTGTGATTTTCTTAGTAAACTGTTGAGACAAACTGAGATTCAAATATCGTTTGGATGAGTGTGGTCCAATGTCACTAATCTCTGCCCCACATTTACAAAAATGTAAGGCTCTAAATAAAAACAAGTTTCAATAATTAACCCCACTTAGTAAAATTCCTCAAACACTGATTTATTGTAGTGTCTCTGAATACAGGTTACGTGTTATTTAAATTACAAGCTGTTAAGTTGCTTCATTTTTAAACCCGTTTTTCCATGTCCTGGATGGCTGAGATCCTACAATAATGAATATCTGGGACGCATCATAACTTAACGCTTAAGGCACCCGCGTTTTTCACTGAAAAATAAAATATCACGTTATTTTGTGCTTTTAAAGACTACGTTGACTCCTCTTCTCATTAACTTCAGCGGTAGAAAGTTAAATGATTAAAATATTTGCTTTAGTCCATCAAAGCAATGTAGCCAGTTTTGCTAGTTTTGATTTCCAAGGCACAATTTGGTAGTTTATCATGACTCAACCAAAGTAATGAAATAACCAACTGCAGTACGATTTTTATTGTTAATGCGTTTCATCCTATTGAGCTACATATCTTTTGCTTTGAGTATTTACTTACTGGAGGGGTTTTTTGCCTGCGCAGCATAACCACAGCTACCTCCTCAGTGCGGCGCTCTGACAGCCCGGGGTTTTTCCGCTGCGCTGCTGTTGCTCCTCCTACACGTTGGACTGAACCATTGTTCTAACAATGGCGGGGGGGGACATAAAATGTCATCCTTATTTTTCTCCATAGATGAATGGCGGATTTTTTTAGTTCTTTCTTTCTTTTGAATTTTCATATAGACATTTTTTTTTTAATTAATACAAAGGTTTCTTTTGTGAATTTTTGGAGAACGGGGACAAATCCACACTTCAAGATTGGGGAAGTGGTCCGGACCCTTTAAAAGCCTTTTTAAGTTTTGGATCTCACGTGTCACAATTCATACTATGATTTTCTTTATGCAAAACTATTGTGACTGTCATTCTCTTAGCATTCTGTTTTATTTTATGCTCCCCCTGGCATATTTTTGTGATATGTACACAGTTATGTGTTGTTGTTTACTGTAACAAATAAAGTTAATAAAAAAAAAGTTTTGGATGAGTTTATTTGTATTGTACACATCAGCAAAAAGGCAGCACAAATTTAGTGCCTCAAATGACAAAAATGTAACACAACCAATTATGAAACAAGCATCAAGTGCCATCATCAAGTAAATATATCGATAAATGTTCTAGTTATTAATATTATTTAGGCAACTCTTAACAGTTGAGATCTTAGCCTTGGTTTGAAGGAAGTCAGTTTTGGCTGTTTTGCAGTTTTATGACATTTTCTGTTCCAATAAAAGAAAAACAACTGTTTAACTAAAATAGATCATGATTAGTTCATTGTTGAACAAGTAAAAATATGTATATATTTTTTTTATTTATCATATTTTTTGACTGCCAGTACTTTTAAGTTGACGATTTTGGCTGATGTGACACGGTTTGGACACCCCTGCAATCGACTTTACAAAGATGACAGAAAATAACTTTTAAATCGCTGCGATTCCTGAGTGAACAAAGCATCAAAGCGGCTGGGAAACGGTCCAGGTCCAAACAAACGATCAGTTGTAGTAGTCCCGTGTCAGACACATCCACTTCTTATACATATTTTTTGTAGCACTGTGGATACAAAACTAGAATGGAGATGAGGGGGTGGGGGGGAAAGTGGGCAAAACCTCCACAAGCCTGATCCAGGTTACGGTGACCTGGTTACGGTCAAGTTAAAATCAGTCTCGACTACGTGAGTCTGTGACGGGAAAACAGAGGGAGACAGGACAGGTTGATTGAGAGGTCTGAGTCCACGCAAACCTGAACAAACACCAACTCGGGATTGTGTGTGTGTGCGTGTGTGTTATTTCCAAGCTCTACAACCGGAGGAAAAGAAAAACACAGCAGACAGCAGAACAAAACAAACAGAACACACAAGGGCAAAAAGTGCACATATATATAAAGAGGCAGAAAAAAAAGCTATTGTTGAAGCCGGGGAACAAAGGAAGCCAGGACAATGGGGGAGAGGCTGACAAAAGCCGCCGGCCGCAGGAAACGGGCCAGATAACAATGCCAGCGGAATGTGCCGACCAACTCGGGAACACGGCTAAAAAAAAAAAATATATAAAAAAAACGCGGAGCGCCACCGTTCTGTGGAAAGCATAATAATGACTCAGACCCCCCCCCCCCGCTCCACTATGGCCAGCTCTCCCAGACTGCACACCCTGTTTCTGAACAAAGGCACCTGTCTGCCAGGGTCCACGGCTCCAGACCTCACCAATATGCTTCAGTGTGTGGGTGTGGCTGTTAGGAGACGTATACAAACAGGTAGTAATGGTGACCTCATTTAACTATTATACTCCATCAAAAGTTGAGGTTTAAAGGTACAGCCAACTCACCAAACAAGACTATTCACCATGCCGAGTTCACGAGAGCAAGACGAGGAGATTTTAATGTTTACAAAAAGAAACTGAAGATCAATTTATCTTCCGTTATTGTTTGGTAAGTAGAGAAAAAGTTGCATGAATCTAATCAGTTCTGGAAAAAATGATGAGCCCACCACACTGACGCCCACTGAAAACCTGCTGGTTATTCCACCAAATATTGATTTCTGAGCTCTTCCTGAGTTAAAACATTAGTATTGTTGTGTCTAAATGAATATGAACTTGTTTTCTTTGCATTATTTGAGGTCTGAAAGAGCTGCATCCTTTTCGTTATTTTGACCATTTCTTGTTTTCTGCTAATAAACACTACATTTTTGCTTGGAGTTTCTGAGACATGTCAGTAGTTCATAGAAGAAAAGAACAATGTTCATTTTACTCAAACATATAACTATAATGAGTAAAATCAGAGAAATTGATCATTTTAAGTGGTCTCTTAAACTTACAATACATATCTCTGGAAAAAACTTTTGGTTTTTTGTTGTTTTTGCTTGTCCCAACTGTCCAAAAGCAGCAAACAAAAAACTGCCTTTTTAAATTTTTAAGAAATGTTATACTAATTATATAAATTTTACAATTAATTAAAAAAAATAAAATAAAAAATCTCCTTCAAAAATTTTCCATTCCGGAATGAAAATGTTGGCCCCGTTTTACTTCAGTTTCTCATCACTCATATGGAAAACCTTTGAATTAAAACCTTCCATTTATGAAGGAGCAATGTTCAAGTGACAACATTTACAAACAAGACGGTGACACAAAGTAAAATGTACTGTATATGTTTAGCTTTCTCAGTTTATATCTCACATTAAGAATCTAGCAGATTTATGACTTCACTAAATTTTCAATATAGTTGGGATTGGGACTGCTCCAGAAAAAACTTTTGTGTGTGCGTGTGTGTATGTGTGTGTTTTTAAATATCCTGTCCACATGGGAACATCGGTGTGGGTTTGGGATCATTGCCCTGATGGCGCATCTAATTATGCTCAGGTTTCTTCCATCTTCACTCAAACCTACCCTCAGCATGACACTACTCCCACCATGCTTGACACAGTTCGTCTTTAGATTGAAAAAAAACTTATATTTGACTTCTTTGACATTCAGTGTGAAAATAGCTCTCTAATGTGAACATCATTTTTCTCCAGTGAAATATGTGAGCCTGTTTGCATCTTTGAGCTGAATGAAGAATTCCATAATAAATTGAAAGTTGCGCAATGTTTTAGTTTACAAAAAAAAAATCTCTCAAGAGTTTTTTTTTTTTTTATAATCACTTTGCCCTGAAAAAAAAGTCCAACCCTTAGACAAGTAATCTGCCTTTCATACTCATAATGAATTTTTGCAAACATCTTTCTGGAGCTGTACACATTGCCATGGTGGCAAATTGTCTAATGTGACGTCACATAAATGTGTTACTTAGACAAGACTGCAAGCCTTCTTTAGACACTTTCAACATCCAGCCCTATTCTGTTTCTTTCTTCTTTTGTTGATAATGTTCAGGAGGTTGTGCCGTTTCACTTGTGCTGCCGCCAAACCTGTTTAAATATGGCCGAGCCCGTCACCGAAAACAAACAGGGACCAAACCAGCAGTTAGAAACTCCCTGCTCAAAACTTCCTTTAAACAATTCCAATTTAAATTAGCATTTCAAAAATCTTTGATCCAAGACAGCTGACGCATGGTGGTTGTTTTTCAGTGTATTGCATCACAAATCTACCCTTTCTGGTCAAAGTGTAGAAGTACGTTGACATTACAGTTTGAAGACTGATGTTCTGAGTTTTGAGCCATAAATATAAAAACGCTTCTTGTAGTCGGGATTCTGACAGCCGGATCTTACCGAGCAGCCCTGAATTTCATGGTTTCTGCTCTTAAACTCTTTACTTCTGCTTAATATTTGATAACCACTATTAAACTTATATTGTTAAAAATGTATTGTTAGCTTGTAGGCTAATAGCAGCTGGCATTGAGACAAAGCAGACGGCACCGAGTTCTGACTGAAGGTAAAGTCGTTCCAACTTCTAATTTATATGCAAGACTGCATTAATTTGAGTGAACTTGGATATTTGTACAACTGTTTGTATTCAAATCTTAATATCCGATGTAACCTAGTGAGTTGACTGCAGCTAAAACTCCAGAGCACATAAAACAGCTTTAAACATGTGGGATGGGCTGCATCACTTCAAGTCAGCTACTTGACTAGTTTTAGCTCTTAAAGTGATCTGAATTATTGGTGTGTGTTTGTTTTAGATCACGAGCCGGCAGAATTGGAGGCTAAACTTTTGTGAAGCGGAACAAAACACACACACACGCACAACCACACACACACATACGCAGGCAATTCAGATTCACATTTAAAGCCAACAGTCAGGGAAGCATTTCAAACGCACTGATTTGCGTTCCACTCATAACTGGAATAAATCAACAGCTTTCAAAAAAATCTGCATGAGCCTCATCTTGTTTGACAGCTATTTTCAGGTGTGGTGTTTGTTTGTGGATATTTATGAAGAAATAAAATCGCGGGGTGAAGAGGGAGAGGTGGGAAACTGTTTGGCCAACGCGGCGGCAGCCTCCTTTGGCAAGGGGTTGATTGTGCGACGGCAGGAGGGAAAGGGGAGCGGAGGGGCGGGGGGCGCGGACGGCGGCGACACGCTGAGTCCAGTCCCACGCTCAAGAGTTATTCCTGGGTCTCCTCTCGGCGTTCCAGAGGGAGCCGGACTGCAGGGCTGCCACAGGTGGTGTTCACACGCTCAGAGTGAATGTGTGTCACCGGCTGCAGAGGTATGCACAGAATCTCAACGACCCACAGAGCTGTTGACAGCAAGGAATGCGCGTCAAAGGTGTGTGTATTTTTCACCAGCGCAAAAGGTTTGTTTGTACTCTCTTGGACAATGCCGTCGGCGTCTTAGCGAAAACAATGCAAACCAGTCAAGGTTGCCGCTTCCATTCCTCTCCTCTGGTTGAACAACACACTCACGAGTCTATCCGTAGCAGATTGCATCCATGCAGAACCCGACCTTGTGTGCGTGTGTGTGTGTTGCATTATTTGAAAAGCGTTGCCTTCTTGCGAGGCTATCTGATTGAGGCCTGGGTTGTTTTTTTTGCGACCACCTACGAGGCTGTTTGGGCTTTTATACGGCGTTGCCACATGCTGCTGAGAAATCACAATGAAGCCGACCTCCAAGCAGATGTTGAGCTTTACAAAGTAGAACACAGTGAGTGAGCAAAAACTTGTATTAGTGTATTAGTGTACGCGTGCATAAAGCAGGAAATAAACCAGCCAGAGCCGGTGATCTTTGCTATGTAGGGGAAATCATTTACCTGCAGTATCTAATGTTTGAGTTAAAAAATAAATAAAAAAAATAGTAAGTCAGACCTTTCAGTCATGCATACCCACCACTAGTCCTGATTGCTCCTGCAAAACAAGACCAATAAAAGGAAGAGACATGAACAATTTAATTAAAGCCATTGTCTAGTTTTAAAAAACACTTTAAAACCATTATTTCATGCTCTTTATGGAGTTTAAACTACTTTTACTGAGCTGGCAGAGAAAGTGTCAGGCCTAATCCTCCCTGACATGTTGCTGCACACTGCCAGCTATGTTTTGCAACGCTTTCACAAAAACCAACTTAAGTGTTCGAGGAAATAAATGCCAGTGTTAAAAAAGGGAGGACAGAGTGAAAACTACCAGCTGTTATAATTCAAATGATTCATGTTTTTCAGCTTAGGTAAAGCTCTTTGTGTAAAATACTTTGATACAGTGAAACCATTGATTTTCACTTATGGGAGACCATTTTAGTCGACTAGTAGTTTATAAAGGACCATTCAAACCAGCTCGGCTTAGTCCTTTTTAATCAAACTGCAGTTTGTTTGCCAACAGTGTCCGGTTTGTTTTGGGAGGTGTGAATGCGCAATCAAACTCTGATGACTAAAAAAAAAAATAAAGCAAACTCTGATCCGCCTAAAAGCCCAGGGGCCTCATGTATAAAGCGTGCGTGCGCACAAAAAAGTACGGCGCCATATTTTATGCACAAGAGGGAGCCGTGTGGTACCGGTAACCGTCCAGCTGCAGTCATCCTTCAGTTGAGCCGCCCGCTTTGTGAATGCACCTTTAAGGGACAGAAAGCATCTCTATTCTGTAAATGTACAACTTCTGTACATGATTCTACCATTTAGAATAAACGTCCACATTCCCACTCAAAGGACTCTCTGACACGCTGTCATTCTTTAAATCCTTGCTGGAAACATGCAACTGTTCAACAGGCATTTGCACGATGTCTTTATTTATTTAATTTGGATTTTTATTTTCTTTAAAATGTATTATTTTTGGTTTTGTGAGGTGACCTTGTGCCCTGAAAACACCTTTTACATAAAATATAGAATCGTTACTATAAATACTCATATTGGTACAAACAAGGATGTTGCCATGGTTACTGCCTCATGGTGGCAGACTTCCGGGCATTTATACTAATTTGCATATGTATTTAAGGGTGGCGACTAGGGCTGTTGTAAACGAATATTTTAGTAATCAATTAATCTATCGATTATTCTTACGATTAATTGGGTAATCGGATAAAAAAAGATCAAATAAAACATTGGTAAATCTAAGATAACAGCAGTATTACTATCTCATATCAACATCAGTCCAATTTTTCACATTTGAGCTTCCCTAACAATAACTTTTCCGTAGTTTAGAAAATTAACTTGTAACAATAATAGCTCAGTTTCTAAGTTAACCTGAAGAAAATTTATACAAAAATCTGAAATTCTATTCAATGTAATAATAAAGAGACACAAATAACCTGCCTATTTATGAGCAGGCTATTATAAAAACATGTCTATACTCCAGTTTTCTGTTTATGTTTTCATCTCCAGTCAGTTTAATAGATGAACTCTGACCTTGCCCAGCTATTTGTAGTTTTGTGTTCATGTTAATGGGGATTTGACTCCTGCATTCGTCACACACAGAAACATCTACCAGGTATGTAACGTCACGATGTGCTTCACCGCCCATTTCTTGTGACCGGGATGATATGAAATATATTTTCCGGTATTTTCAGTAAAGCTACGCATCTAAAGCACAGCCGCCCGCCGTGTCCAGTCTATCCGCTCACCTGTAGAAATAATCCCGCCGTTCGCTCTGAACCAGCAGCTCCGGGAGGAGAAAAGCTGCCGAACTCCAGGCGTCGCTCCCGTCATTTTAAGGATGTTTATTGGTTTCCCGAAAAACAACAAAAACCTGGACATTATCATGAATCAGTTAATTCCGCCCAGGCCGAACTTGAAAACTGGACGTTATGCCGCTAACACTTAGTCAACAACTCAGGCGGAAGTGAGAGAGTAAATAAAGTCCCGGCCGGAACACGGCGCGCTAAATAATAAAACATAATATAACGAGGCTTCGAGGCAGGTCAATTTTCCTCGAGGAATTTTAATAATCGAGGTACTCGAATCACTCGAGGAATCGCTTCAGCCCTAATAACATTAACTGCTCAGTTTAACAAGCAACTTGCGACCTGCTAATAACAGGCAGCGTGGATGAGCTAGGAGCTCTCCAAAACCTGTATCCTCCAGTTCTAACATGGCAGAATAATCAGTATGTCTTTGTTAATATTAACCAGCCCATCACATCTTTCTCTCTTTCTGCCTTCTGTTTCACACTGGACTAACAGCAAAGATCCAGCAAGACTGTAAGTATTTCTTAGCATGCTTTTCCTTCTGCACCTCTTCCCCCAGCAGTTAGCATAGCTCACTTCTGCCATCAGCCGGCTTTTTAATGCACATTTTTGAAGCATCACATTTGGAAAGACTGATGGAAACTGCAAAACTAACAAATGACAATAAAAGTTATACACTCAGCTGAATGGATTTTTCCAGATCAACTCAGCTGTTAAGAGTTAATGGGAGGTGGAATTAGTTCAGACTAGTGAGCACTTAACTTTATTACAGCCACATAATGATGCTTTAAGTAGCCTGGTTGATCCACTCAACACCACTAGATGGAAACATGCCTAATTAGTTTTTCTTTTTTTCCTTTCTTTTCTTCTGTTTTTGCAAAGTTTATAAAGTTTGCTCAAAATTTACGTGGCAATCATATGTAGCCATAGCTACCGAGGGCCTTCTACTGTCCAGCCCGTGAGGTCCAACTGTAACCTTTTGCTGCTCAGCTGATCATGACTCATGTGGACGTTACATTTCATTACAAAAATGGCAAGGAAGATTAAAAGAGCTGTATCTGGAAAACGAGATGGTACCATCACCACCAAAGAGCTGGGCACAGTCATAAGGTCCCTGGGTCAAAACCCAACTTACTCCCCATGATCAGAGTATGTTTACCGCCATGTTTGAAGGCCTGGCTTTGACTATACCGTTGGAGTAGATCGCAGGTTTTCAGTGAATTATAGATGTTCATCAGCTTTAATGTTTTAGTGCTCTTGTGGGGGTTTCAGGCTTAAACATTTAAATGCTGGCTGCAGTCATGCATGCTATTTTCTTTCAAATGCCTCTGACGTTATGGAGATGCGGAAAAAAAATAAATAAAAAAGACTGGTGTACAGCTGGGAAGCAAATATGCTGGGCCAGATGTGAAATCCTCTTTAACATCTGGTGTAACCTGATTCAGGAGATTCTTTTACTCTTTTAGTTATTTTTTTCTTCTCTTCCTGTTTTCTCTGTGAAGTTGAGCTTTCTCAACCTGTGGCTCCAGAGCCTCATGTTGGTCTCAATAAATTTGGTAAAAAAAAAAACTAAAAAAACCCGCTAAAGAATTAGTGTTTTAAAATGTGAAGGTAGTAAACATTGCTAGCGTTAGGATTTTTTCATGGAGCATATGTATAGCATTTCCTACAAAGAATGGCAATAATGGTTTAAGGAATATTCTTTACTATAATGTAATTTCTTTGTCCTTTGGTTGCTACTTTGATGTAATCTTGATAAATTTGACATTTCGTTGAAGAAATTCATTACCTTTATGTAAAAGTTGAGGATTTTTTTTTAAATTTTACTTTAAAAGCAAAAAAACAAAAATAAATTTTTTCCCCTCTCATTTAAAAGTCAAGGCATACTTCCTGCAGCAGATATAGTTAAAATAATCTAATTTGTAGCCTTTGTGGCTCTAAACAGATTATTTGCATATGGATTAAAGGTAAAAATGGCTCTGGTGTGTAAATGTTGCTTCTTCAGCTTCTAGAAGCCTACAAACTGGTCCAAAATGATGTCCTCTTTATGTTTTCTAAACCTACTTCTATTGTGGGGAAAAATATCTCCTCCTCCTTCTCCAGGATAGCTCATTTAATGACTTAATAATAATAGATCTAATGCTGTTTGTGCTTTGGGGTTGATGTAGATATTAGAGCGGTGTGTGTACCGGAGTGTATCTACCTGTACGGTGTATGTATAAGCTGTTGCTTTGTGTCTGGACGTCCCACAGTGAAGCAGCCCCCCACCATAATCAAACAGTCAGTGAAGGACTACATCGTCGACCCCAGAGATAACACCATCATCATAGAGTGTGAAGCCAAGGGCAACCCAGTGCCAACGTAAGCAGTGAACACTCACAGAGCCCTCGCAACACACAGTAATTTGAAGTCCAAGTGATGTTATTATTTAATTTCTTTGCATTCGGATAATTTAATAACTATAGTCTATTCTGAGAAAGTCCATACTTGTGTTTAAATTTATTTTGAGATAAATTTTCATGATGCGATCCCCATCATTGGACCTCAGGAGTAAATGATGTGTCAATTATCTAGCAATAATTATATTAACATGATCCTTACGAGCCATTGGAGCAATGTAGAGGTTTAGTTTTTATTAGTCCAGTTTCCAAATCCAGTCTTAGTGCCACTCGACATACACACCGAAATGTCCAGCCTGTCAGAGCGTTGGACACACACTCCGTTACATCATCATGGCGAGGACCACTCAGGACAGTGGGACTTTGTTTGTTTGGATACAGTCCAGCTTTACATAAGACACACATTCCACATGCACCCATACGCACACACCCCCTCACACGCAAACACACGCAGACACACACTGTTCGCTGCTCTGTTCACAAACTGGCTCTTCTTTTCACAGGAAGAGCATTGTACTCCCATAATGCACTCAGTTGACCATTCATGCTTATAAAATTGTCACCAAAAGACCTTACTGACTCACTCAGTTGTCACCACTCTGTCACTGAAAACTCACAGCACAGAAAGCTTGGTGCCACTGGTTTATAGGGGTGTCTTTAATCTAGATGTTGGCTCTTTTCTCATGGCCCATTTAATCTAAACCTGTGTTTTTACAAAACTTAAGTTATTATCTTTGGTCCTAAAGAGGAAGGATCTAGTGTGAGCACACACCTTCAATTATTAGACCTGAGATCCGGGTGTGGAGATGGACTCTGACCTGAACCTTCAGAGACACATAAAGACAGTTACAAAGTCGGTCTTCTATCTCCTGAAGAACATTTCCAGGACTAAAGGACTAATG
>CAEGAE010007542.1:0-53962 GCA_903067095.1 Girardinus metallicus
AAGTGTGATCAAAGCGGACCAAACAGGACTGGTGTGTAGGCGTCCTTACGTGTTTTTTTTTTTTTTTTTTTTTTTTTGCCAAGACTGTAAACATCAAACAAGTAGAAAAGCATGTTGCTTAAATTTTCTGTCTATGTTTGGATTTAGTAAGTACTGCATCCCCTGGCATCAAGCACAGAAAAACAAACAATGGTAATATACATATATATTTATATAGATATATATATATTGTGAAATAAGAAATGCTCTACTAATTATGCTCCAATAATTCTGGACATTTTTCTTCTTCTCATTGTGTGCAAAAGATTTATAGTTGTCAAATTGTAAGGAATACAACGTGTATTTTACATAAACATGGCACCAATTAGACAAAATGAATATTCTTGAACCTTTACCAATATCACTGTTTTTTTTTTTTTTTACATTTGCATGTTTTTGTCTCCAACTTATCCTGTCAAATCACAGATAAAGCTTTTGTAATCTGTCACTGTTGTGTGATAGATGGGTTGCAATGGAAGTCTGGGCCTGACATGCTGGCTCAAAACCACAGCGTGTATATCAACACACTGATATGATGGACATAGGCACCTGTCGTAACGCATAAGTACCTGCAGAAAGGCTTTGCTTTGCTTTCTGTGGATTTAAGTGCAAATAATGTGACTTTATCTGGAATTTTGGTCTGGGTGGTATTAGACATTCAGCTCCTCATGCGCTAATGCCAGGCGAAATAAACGTCAAAGGAAATAAAGCCTTGCACATACACACACTAAACAGAATAGAAGGAACAACCCCAGCAAAGGCATTTGACTCTAAAACCTTTCAGTGTTCTGTTTATTACTTTTTTCTTTCATTTTTGTCTATTTAAGGCCTCCTCTTGTTCATTTGTGTTTGATTTTCTGGTAATATTTTAATATAAATATAAATTAGACTGAATGGTAATTGTTCTGTACTTTGCTGACCACTCAAAGTGGTTTTTGCACTATTAAACACATTCACCAATACAATTATTGGTTGTATTGGTGAATGCAACCAACAGTTGCATTCACAACAAAAAGGCAATGTGTCTATGACAGGGTGTTTCTGTTTGTATGTTTTTACTGTGCATGTACTGTCTGGTTAATTTGGCTCTTTTATAGTCCAAGAACATAAGTGTTTTAGATTGTGTTCATGTATGGTAATTTGTAGCGATGCAACTATGAACTGTTTAGTTTTTTGCATTGTTATAATTTTGTCCATTGATCTTCTGCAAGGAGCTCCCGGTCTTTTTTGTTGGGAAAGACTCCCTTCCATCACCTTAATATTTAGCTCCCTCAATTCAGGACTCTGGCTTGGCCACTCCAAACATTTAACACAGCAAAGGTGGTAGGAGGTTGTCCTATAATCGGAGGGTTGCCCATTTGAATCCCTGCTCCATCTCTCTAGTCATTGTGTCCTTCACTTCACCCACCTTGCCTGCTGGTGGTGCTCAGAAGACTAAGTGTTGCAGGTGCATGGTAGCCTCGCCTCTGTCAGTCTACCTCAGGGTTAGGGCATCTCTGGCTACAGTCCAGTAGCTTGCCATCTTCAACTTGAATGACTGAATGTGATGTGAAGTGCTTTGGAGTTCTTTGAATTTGATAAAGTTTCCCAGGCTTCCATTGAAGCCCATTTGTCACACAACACTGACAGATTACAAAAGCTTTATCTATAGTTTTACAGGATCAGTTGGAGGCAACAAATAAAGGGAATTTACCATTTATAATTTATATTAATTCCACTTAGAACAGGTAAAAAATTTTAAATCAGTTGACATCTAAATTTATCGGGATCATTTATCAATGGACTAAAAAGTTCCCACTGTTAAATATATGTCAACCTCCACATACAGACAGAATAAGAAGTCACGTGACATTGAAGAAACCAAACAGTATTTTTTTTAGTTTTTCAAATGTTGAGCTATTTTAAAAATATCTCAAGGATCCAGCTAAGAGGACTGGTCAAAAACAACAGTTCAGTGTATTACATATTAGTCTGTTATTTGGTCTTTTAGTTCATGGCAAAATTCCATTTGTTCTTTTCTGGTTTTGTTGACAGAGAATTTCAACAGTTATTTATCTACCAACAGTAAATGGAGCCACTGTTTCACACCAGTATAGTTTATAGTGCATTTCTTTTGCACAATAATGATTCTAATCACATACTGTAACTTTGTAAAGAGGTAAATCTGTACCCGAAAAGTTTTCTTCAGTAATTTAATAATAAAACAATCAAACATTTTTTAGGCTTTTGCTAACTAACTTGAGATCGTCTAACCACTGTCACGCCTTAGTTTTGTAGCTCAAAATTTAGCACTAATACAAACATGTTCAAAAACCTTGCTTGAACAAAGAGCTTTGTAACAATCGTTTGCCTCATAACCAACAACATAGATTTTTCACTGACACATCTCAGTGAGCCAGTAGGTGGCAGTATTGCACCTTTGAGTTGTTTGCCAACACAAAGAAAAAGAAGACCGGCAGTATTTTTGTGTATGTTTCTTCTGACTGTGATGACTGAAAGGGTTTCCTGCTGATCACATTGGTTCTGTAGCATTACAATGACTCCTGGCGCTCTAGCTGTAAGTTTTGCATGGTAATTCAGCTGTGTTAGTTTGTTCAACTCTGTTTCTTTTTTCCAATCGCCTCATTTGATTTGTGCGGAGCCAGTGGGGGATCATGGGAATTTTTTTTTTCTTTAGCGTTCTTTTGCTAGAGTTGTATATTATCTTGACAAAACTGTGCATTTTGTTAAAGCAGGACTCATTGCAGCATAATTAGCATTTCATACTATTCCCGATCTGTCATTATTCATGGCGGTCTGTTGCGATTCAGTAATTTGATTCACTAATGGTGAGCCTGAAAACTGTTATTGAAGGTGCGGTTGTCGTGGAATAGCTGACGACCCTGCCAGAAGCTGGGTCTCCTTTTTGAGCTCACATTGCATTAATTTTTGACGTGGTGAGATGTTTACTCAACCTTACATGGCTAAAATGTTACCAGTGCCTTAAAAAAACTGTTGATTATAATTTACATGTAATAATTCTAATAAACATGAGAAATTGATACTGATAAAAATGGGGAACAAATACTGATAAAGATGAATAACGGTTACTAATAAACATGAGTTACAGTCACTAGTAAACATGAGTACTGCTTGAATCAGTTACTGGTAAACATTAGTTTAAGATCTTGAGTTCTTTAGTAATGGATTATCTTGGACACAAGACTTTATATAAACAGGGCTTGATTTGTTTGGTTTTTAATTTGTTAAAACTAGATCATCCAAGTGCAATCACTTGCAGTGTGCAGATTTAGTAATTATTAATTTGGGTTTACAGTGTACAAGGCGTGTTGAAGCTTTCTTCCTCTTTCAGTCTCAGGTCATATGATCATTGCTTTTTGGTTCAAGATTTGACCAGATTAATACTTTACTTATTTTTACCTTATATAAATTATAACTATATTAGAATATCTTTTATTAAATAATAATTCCAACATTGTTAAACATCAGCAGTGAAACCCTAGTCCTTATTTTTAAATTGATGTTGAATATCAATGGCACATACACCAGAGAACAAACTACTAAAACATGTATTGATCATTTTAATAAACAGTTGCACGTTATGGTGAGGACATAAAGTCATCACATGTTCAATTTAGTATCATTTCTAAGGTTTATATGATGGTTGTGCAGAAAACTAATTTCCCCCTGCTCTCAAGGTAATGGTGTCTAATTAGCCAGGTTTGTAGTCTTAGTAGTAAACATTTAGTAGGCTTTTTATTTTACTAAAAGACTGACTAAATCTTTGCACAGTTGCAATTACTTGTTTGATTTAATGATTTGTAAGTTACAATTTGTATGCCCTTTCCTCTCCCCTGAAAATACTTCAAGAGAACCAAATTCGTGAATCTCTTTTTACCATAGGGAATAAATTTGTGTAATCACAAACCACTGACTGACAGCCCTAGGCAACACATGGGATAGGGGGATATTAAACAGCAAGAAGTTATAACACAAGCTTCCGTGTGCTTTTTAAATGAATTTTTAAAATTGTGTTATGCCTTAAAATGGAAAACCAGCCCTCACGACCTTATGTTTTTTGTTCATACATGATTTTACTTGAGAGTAAAAATCACATGGTATTACCATTTTTGTCCTTTTAAATTGTTTCTGTTATGGAATACAATTGGGCTTATTTTATTTTGAGTGAGAAAACTGCTAAAATAATTAACTTTTGCATTAAAATTCTGTTTCTATACAATCATGTTCATAGCAGCTATCACTGTCTGTTCTTTAACTTCATTGTTATTATTGTCACACTTTACTCTGCTGGAAGTGAATGCAAGTGCACCATTAAAATGAGCTAAGTAAAAAAGCCATTCCCTAGATGATGTTACATAAAAGATGATTAGCAAGTTGATTGTATGAATAATGTATTCATTGATGTGCGCTATTCAAATAAAATCAGCCATGATGAGCATTAAACAAGCTTCTCTGTCATTCTTTCTTTCATTCTATTCTTATTTTGCTGCCCAAACCACAAGGGCACAGATTGAGTCACTTAAACAAGCACAGTTCCATTTTGAATTAACTGACTGAGAAAAAAAACCAACAAAAAAACAAAAAGAAAAACAGAAAAAAAACTTGCAGAGTAAAATAAGGGTGAAAGAAAAATCTTTCTAGTACTGTACAGATAACTATAATGAATAGGTCTCATCTCACACATTTTGGTTTTGATTCATTTTAAATTCATCGTAGAATAAGCTTTTGGACTGGAAAATGATCATCTAAACCTCTGCGGTCCTTGCTAGGTTGGAGTGAATGATGTGAAGTCTCTCCCTTCTACATAATCTGTAGATTTAAACTCCTGAGCAGCATTTTAAAGCCACAATGACTTAGACCTTTTGTTATTTATTGTCTGGCTAACCTGATAACAGATTTTTATCGCAGCATGGGGCATTTTCATGGCTGATGTTCTGCTAATACAAAGACATTGTGTCTTAGTTGTAAGTCATTCTGCTTGAAAGTTTTAACAAAAAACATGTGGACAGCGGATGGCGAGGCACATCTAAGGGTATGCTTGGTGCATGCATAACAGTGGCAGTGGCACTGTGACGATGAATACACTGAGGGAGATGACAGCACAATGTTTCCCTCTACTGGTGATTTGTGCGATCACCATATGCATCAGATGGCAAGATATTTAAGTCTGTGGTACTGCTGAGGATAGAAAGGATGAAAAGGATCACACTTGATGGATTCATGTGAAGACAAAGCAAAGCAGAAGTCATTCTAGAAAAGATGAGAAACAAGCAGACAAGTAGTACTCAGCAGCCGTTCATCTCTGCAGGTGATGGATCTGTGACGTTGAGCTACGATAGAGCTGTTGCAGCAGAACATTAGTGCTCCACACTACGCATCAGTTGTGACAGAAATCCTTTTCAGCAAGGTTACATAATACCCAGAATCAAGGAAGATATGTGAAAAGGGGAAGAAGGATGTATATTTTAGTCATCTTTGATCGCACAGCCCCTTTAATTTTTCTTCTTAAAGTAAAATTACAATGGGTCTTTAAAGGTTTGCCATAAGACTCCTGCTGGAGCTGTCAGGATCAATGAGAATCTTCTCATCTTAATTGATAGGTTGAAGGAGACAGCTTAAAAGACAGAATGCAACTTCATGCTGAGTACACTGAGAGACAATTCCCCATTCTGTGTTGTTTCCCTGGAAATTTTATCTTATCCTGGGGAGAATGTCAAAGCCTCAGCATGCAGTGAAGCGAGCTTTTCACTACAAAAATTTTTAGATCTCAGTTGTTCTCCTGTTTGACTTGTTGCCAAAGTGAGCACAAAGGTCTCAGAGAATAGGTGGTCCGCACCGCCAGGGTTGCCCTTCAGGGAAGTGTTTATGTGTGAACCTTCCCCGCTCTATTTTTTCCCCACAGTTCAGAGGAAGGCACATTCATTTCAGAGGAAAAAAATATGCACCTGTGGTACACTCACATGCACACCATAGAGCAACACAACAGACAGAAATGAAAACGCACAACCTCAAATGTGATGTGCTGATGCTGGAGTGGCTGCGTGAGGCCAAGGTCACACAGTCTCATTCGTTTATTCCTATAATCCCCTGTGCTGGCTGGTGAAAGGGCTGCTAATGGCTAGCACACTCCAAAAAGGGAAATAGTGCCTTAACATATACTCTAGAGACTCTCACAGCCCAGCACCCTACATAAAGAGCATAGCACATGGTCTATACAATCCATCAACATGGCTAATTAGGCCCTGGCAAAATCCCTGAGAGAAACATTAGAAGGGGAACCTGAGGTTTATAGAAAAGCACCATAGTAACTATTATGCTCCTTAGGCTTGGAATAAGCTTGAAAATACCATCAGCCTTCAGACCATTCCATCTATTCATATTTTTAAGGGTCTTTTAAGAGCTGCACTGAAGGGAAGCTGTTGCTGTTTTACTAGCTTTAACTGGTTGTAAAGGGGTTGTTTTTAATTTGCATATCAATCCCAGGCTTTTTAATGGAATTTTTAAATAAATCAGCTTTTCCTTTTGAGTCCCTGACACTGTCTGCACCGGGTCTCATTGGAAGAAGAAATACCATACATACCCCAATAGTTTCTATCGGGATACATACACAGAACACAATGTTGTGCATAGTTGTGAAATGAAAATGTGTGTCTTCAAATAACCTTTGTAAAAACATACATCTACATTAAGTCCACTAGAGTCAGTACTGTAAACACTGCATGATGCTGGAGTTACAGCTCTACCAGCTTTCTTTGAGAGGTTTAAATGTGTTGCTCTTTTTGCTTTCCAAAATATCATAATCTCAGTCCGATTGGATGAAGATCAATCAAAACATTTTGTCACAGATTTGCATTTAAAGTTTTTAATGGACCATTCTAACACATGTTTCAGCTTTTGTTTCAGTCTTTGCAATGTAGCTGTGCATTTTTATGGTGTTTGGGAGGTGGACCATCTCTGCAGTCTCAAATCTTTTACAGCTTTTTTAGGATGTTACCACCTCTATACTTCTCTGTGGGGCTGGTGTGTTACTTTGTATTAGTTTTCAAATATACATTACATTTTGCTAGTAAAAAAAAGTCAACATTTTTTATTTGTCCAGAGCATCTTTTGTGTTGTGTTGTCTACATTAGTTGACAACACAACACAACAAATATTTTGTTTGTTTGTTTTCTTTCCAACAATAAAAAAAAAACAAACAAAGATGTTTGTTATAATAGAAGCCACATTTCTAGATTGGACAAGTATTAGCTGGATTATATGCTAATGGAAAACGAAGGGATAAAACTTAATCTGAAAAGACCAGTTTTCACAATTGCCCTCTTCAGTAACTATTGTAATGGTAGCTCTATCAACTTTAACTATGTTGTGATTCTCAGTGAAGATACATTTATTACATAAATCCAATAAAAGTAAAAAAAAAATAAAAAAACGCGACAAAAAAAGCAAAAAGGGATGCTGTTTTATTTGACATGATATAAATACTAATCCTCCACATGCTAATCATCAGATGTACATTGTAACACAAGATTGTAGATAATTATGTCAGACTGAGCTCATTGACAGCTTATCTGGTCAATTTTGCTCTTCCTTTTTTTATAAAAGACATGATCCCCCTCAGCAGCTTGATGTTCTTAAACTGAGGTTGGAGTAGAATTTACAACCTTCAAATAAGATTGTCTCTCTGTTCCCCATGTCGAATCCTCAGATCAACAATCTGTCCTCTAGGTAGATGACTGCAGTCAGGCAGCAGAGAAAATGGTTGAGATTAAAACAAGGTAATGGCACATTTGCTAGGCCTTTGTGCAAGCTGTGTATGCAATTTAAGGGGCTGCCGTACAGAGCAAGTTAATATTTCATTGCATGCCATGGAAAGGGAATTGAGAGGAGGGGGAAAAAAAACTTCATATGTCTCATTTTGCAATCTGATTCGTCTCAGCAAACCAGCCTGAGTCAATGTCATTCCATAATGAACTCTCCTTCACTCTTCTGATCATTCTGCTGGTACTTAACTTCCTGTTTTCACTCCAACTGACTGAGCAATGCATTTATAGTAAAAGGAGAGGGGTAACTGTCTATCTCACCTCTTGCCAATGCTACAGATTATTGCTCCTTCCCTTCTCACTTTCTCCTTGTTTTTCTTCATTGTCACCATCCAGAAAAAAAGCTTTATTTTCTCCCCCCTATCCTCTTCTAATCCCAACCACCACCCCTACTCTGTGCTGGTTTAGAGATTGAGATGAGGGAGGGAGAGTTTTTGATTGACTAAAATGCTGAGATGTAATCTTGTGCAAGTCGAAATGTGTAGTGGGGCTTGTTGGGTGATTGTGTATGTGCAAAAGAGGAAACGTTGCTTTGGCAATGTGCGATGCTCGGTTTATTGCATCGCAAGCTCATTTATTTGTATTTTATACCTCATTTCAGTTCAGACGAGCCGGCTCTAGATTCCGACTGTGGGTGACCCAGTTTCACTGCTATGTGTGACTCTCACTCTCTAATAACATAGCAAACGTCTTTTAATACATTACAATTGTTAAGTGTTCTGCTCTATATGGATATGCTTTAATGCAATATACCTATAAAATTTCTCACTTAGAGGAAAATCCAAACTCCAGCTTTTTCACTGCAATGGTTTCTGCTCGCTCCCCTCAGGCACAGCTATGCAGTGCGTTAGCATTTTAGTGCATTGCGTGACACCACTCTGACAGCACTCTAAACATCAGAAGGACTAAAGCTCGTCTTGGCCGTCAGGGATATAAACAAAAATTAGAGATGGGCTGTTTATGGTTACAGAGAAAAAGATAACATATGGGTGACACAACATGAACATAAACATGTCCTATTTCTGCGAACGATAGCTGCTGTAACTCATTTTGAGACTTAGTAGCATTGGCATTATGTTAATATAAGCTGAAATTCCCAATATAGATTAGTAAGAAACTGAGGCTGCAACAAGAAAGGGGAGAAGCTAAAGTAAGGTCAATAGCTGCAGGAATACAGGGATTTTTCTCAGATTCTTTGCTGAGACTCTATCAAACACATTAACCGACTGGCTTAATTGTGCTGTTATCTACAGTAGGGAGCTATACAACCACTGTTTCTGCTTTGCTTGCTGTTTGGACATTTTCCCATTAGAGGTCATAAAAATTTACCCTCCTTTGGTCAGATAGAGATAGCGAATTGGCACCATTCCACTTCAGGGGCAGGGACTGACAGTAAATAGTGGCAGGAGTGCCATGGGGTCACAATGGGTAGAGGAGTTCTGTGCATTCTACTGTAATAGGCAAATATCCATTGAAACCTGAAAATATCCTAAAAGAAATCGTTACAAAGTAACTCTGACCCCAAGTTCATAGAGTTAACTATTGTCTTCATATAGACAGTTCATAGA
Source organism: Girardinus metallicus (assembly GCA_903067095.1). NCBI lineage: Eukaryota > Metazoa > Chordata > Actinopteri > Cyprinodontiformes > Poeciliidae > Girardinus > Girardinus metallicus. The sequence continues at coordinate 9,449 of CAEGAE010007542.1, forward strand.
GTCCATTACTGTCTTCACTTTCAAAGTTGAAAGCCATTATTTTAACAGTCTATCATTAAATAATTTCTTGTGTTTTTAAACCTAACAATCCAGCAAGTATATCTTGAAGTGGCCTAGGAACAAAACAAGTAAATGAAAGGTAGCATCTTAAGTGTTTGTGAACACTACAATATTTTTTTTCTTTGTTGGACTTGCCTGTAAATCTATTCTGCTCTACTATAAGCTCTGCTCTCATGAGGAAGATGTGAAAGATAGTGGTAGTGAATATTCACCATTCCAGTCCAGGTACAGGAACAGCTGGTGGATTTCCAGGGGAGCACAATGGGCAGAAGAGCTCTGAGAGTCCCAGTGTAGAGGGTGGTGCAGCTCAATCATTCCCCTACCTTAAAGACACCTCAAAGGTTCACAGCTGTGAAATCGCTCATCTGGGGAAATTCATTCTTTGTGTATACAGCAAAGCATAGAGATACGTTATGCAATGAATGATTGTACACCTCACACCTAGGATAGATTCCTTTCATCCATATGTGGCTTTGTTCATTCCACTCCTTGTCAACAGTCTGGAAGTGGTGTCCATCCACTCTCCTTACCCCCTTTCAGTCCCCCCCACTGTATGTTCCTGCTGCAGAGCAGGTAGTAGCTGGCCCGTGCTATCCATTATTCCTTAGCTGGAGTGCATTAAAGATTCATCTCTGCTGCTCAACCTCAAAGAAAAGACTACGACCCCTGGTAGAGCTGCTGAATTATGGAGACGGCCAATAAAGTTGTTTGCCTTTGATCTCATTCTTAGCTTTCTCCCTCCCAGATGAATGTGCACAGGTGAGCACACCGAAAAAAACAGACACACACCTCAGTGCTGTCATATATTGCATATTGCATTATTACTTGCTCTTTCCACTTATGCCATTCCTGTTTCTTTCTATCCAACACAGATTTGCGCACACATGCACCCTATATTCTATTTTCACATAATTTGACACTTGCGCCTGCTCCTTCTCCTTCACAATGAAATCCACAAAACCAGAAGGAGAAGAAAAATCACAAGAACAAAAAAAAAAAAAAAAAATACCCTAAAGCATATTTCAGAGAAGATGATGATGGAACAATTATGTGAAAACAGTCTTGCCTGTTGCCCCGTCTGCATACCAAGTGATAGTCTGGTGCTATAAATTTCACCCCTGCCGTCAGCCACAATTTCTGCCTCTCTTTCCCAAGTTAAAAGTGGCTCATGGCCCCGGTGGCAGTGGTAGAAACACATTTGCTCACACATGTGCATTGTAAATATCTAATCGATGTTGAGTGGAGGGTCCTGTTTAAAATGGCTGTCATTTGTCAAGTATTAATAATTCATTCACATCTGCGCAAACACAATGAGAAGAACGCACAGGAAGCTCAAACACTCCCGCGTTGGGTCGTATAAAGTACTACTCATCTGAGGGGAGAAAGTTCTCCTTTCACACAGCTTTCAATCTGTCTCTTAATATAGGGCTTATTTTAGAATTAGGAAAGGTGGGTTGTTGATTATCTACATGAACAGGGTAGTGAATTTTTTTTTTTTTTTTTTTTTTTTTTTTACCAGTCATGACTGCAAAATGTCCATTAATACGTGATTACGGAAAATATTTTATGTGATTTAGATACATGTGATAACAGTGGATTAGCACATTATTATGTGACTGTGACAAAGAGTTATTTTTGTAGAATTGCATGAAGTTATAAGTCTTAGATGTAATACATCTTAGAAATTTAAATAAATACAGATTTTCAGTAAAAGGACTTAAATTACATTTAATAACTTTCTAAATTTGCACATTTAATAATTTATTGCTTCATCTATGGTCAATTTATTTCACTTTGTAGTTTCATTTGCTGTATTTAAGGCTGAGATGCAGCAAAAATACAGTGTAATAAATATGAGGGCCATATTTATCAAACTGGAAATAAATATGATCCTCATAAACTCTTGGACTTAGCTTAGTATTTTTCAGGGATTTCTTAATTATTCTAGTGTTATGCTCTGCTTAGTTTTGTTTTTGAAGCCAGAGTGTAGTAATATGAGTCCTTTGTTGATATTTTGACAGATGCGTTAATGTTTTTGCAAAAGATGTGGGCACTTTGGAGAAGAAAATATTAACAATATCTAACCATCCCTCAGTATTGTGTTTGTGCAGAGTGACTGCTTATTTACAGGTGTATCACAAGAGAAGACAAATGGAGACACACACATATGCACACGCAAACAGAGTTGACCCCCTGTGGAGCGCTGCGCCAGCCTTCTGAAAGTGCAGATGCTGACCGGTGGCCACTAATGGTGTTGGGGATTTGCGGGCTTTTATTCTCCGCAATACAGAGGCATTTTATCAGCGATTTAGAAGTGGAAGATAACATACCTGACATAGCGTGTCAAAAACAGTCTCAGTGTTCTGGAGCATGTTGGAGAACACTCTGAAGACAAAAGGCATAAATAAGTGCACACAATAGGAGGAACGTGACCAGAAAGTGGACGGGCTGGTGAGCGGACTAAGGTGGTGGCTCAGTTAAGTTTTTTTTTCTTCCCCATCAGAAGATAGAAAGTGATTAAAAATAATTGTGTTACTAATGCAAGGGTAACTTTCAACAAAATGTATATGTTTTTACACCACTGTGGACTTTTTTGTGGGGATCTTCTTAACTAGGAGCTGCATTGTGTGAACATTCCCATAAAAGAAGTTGCTCCCATTTTTTTTTTTTTTTATTTAGAAATGATTTCAATGTGAATTCTGAGTTATTTTCAAACTTTGGATTTAATGTCGTTTAATGGCTCCTGTTTGTGAATGAGCCCCTTGTGTTGCTTTTATGGTGGGAGTTTGCCCCTGAAGAGCTAAAAGCTTCTTCATAAAATCTATCAAGTTTAACTTGTTTGGTTTTATACTAATTGTATTTTTTTTCTTTTGTTAAACTTCATTTTTTATTAGACTTATGTAATAAGTATAATAATTTTATCTTATACTTATAATAACGCATGTCTTGACAAAAGCATTTCTTAAATATAGATTTATAATACTGTAGCTGTAGACTGTTAACCAACGAAATATTTCGGAGTAGTAATTCGATTTAGCGATAAGTGAGTTTTTAATGCATCTAGATGTAATGTAACCCTAAAACTCATTTTTATTGTTATACCAGCACTTTGTGTTTCATGTGCAGCCAAGTATGTGCACATTACCATTACTATACCATTAAAATGTATTAACCATCTAAAAAGCTTTCATGTCTTTGCTATGGTATAGCAACTTCTGATAAATGAAAGGAGGAACAGCGAGACAGAACCTCCGCTGTACCTTAGGACCCATGTGCAATCATTCACATTAGAAGACAATGGAATTCACAGTGAGAATAAAACGCAATCCATCACATAGTCATGAGTGCCACAAAGAGAGAGAGGGAAACGGTAATAAATCATTCCAGACTTGTGACCCTTTTACATAAGTCTACCCTTTAAATTGTGTGTTTGTGCACAACGTCTTCAGCCTGAACATTTTTTTTAACATCGAGGGGGGTGTTCTGTCAAATGTTATACAGAAAGAAGGAAATGGTTGGCTAAATAACTAAAAATAGCATTTATCGGAACAAATCTGCCAGCTGACATGTTATGACTCAATTCTCTGGATAAAAATAGATCATGTTTTATCTAACATTACTTACCTTTTCCAGCTCACTGTGTTTATTAAAGTTATAATTATAGCTGTGTCTGTTAATGATCATCTTTGCTAGAACAGCAGAAGCACAAAAAAATGCCATGATTTAACAATGATGTAACACATCAGAAGTCTGTTGTGTTACATACAAATATCACGCAGAAATCTTTGTGCAGCTTGTGTCTCGGCTCCAACAGAGTTATGACCACCACTGTTAATAGTCTGTTAACAGTCTGTTGTGGGTGTCAGCAGTTTGCCTAATGTAATTGGGGTCACTCTCAAGTACAGGTAAATAGAGAGCAAATGTTAGCTGGGCTGTGTTTAATGTTGGAAATAAATGTACCCTTGAAATAGTTTACAAGAAGCCTGTGGTCTACGGTTTGATGGATTGAGGTTTTACAGTGCTCTTTGCCTGCATGCGTGCAGGGAATCAAGAGAATCCACATTGTCTCTGTCAAGGTCACAAACAAAGTCTAAGATGCTAATTTTTATAAAGGCCCAATTTCATCCTGTTTACCTCCCCCCCCAACTTCTATTACATCTATCAGCAACAGTGAATGGGTGTGCGTGTTTGTGTCGGAAGCTTGCATCTGATCCCATTTGTATATGTGTGAAAGTTTTCAAGGCCTGCAGAGAAGTTCCTCCAGGGTGTCTTTTTTATCTCGCACCTGTTTTCTCTCCGTCATAGTCCCTTCTTTTTTCAGTCTCCCTAATCTGGGGAGATGCTTCTAAGTGCACATATCTTATTGATTTCTGCAGGGTGAAATTCTGTGATTGGTGCCTTTGATAGAAAGCTTTTCCATGGAAATCAGATAAGATGATGTTGCTGTACAAGGAACTAAGCCCAAGACAAGCACTCATCAACAGCTTGTACTCTGTCTAATGACAATCACAATGACTGCAGAATTAGAATGCGAGCCACTACTTTTCAAAACCAATTATTAATGTTTTGCCATTACTCAAATGTCATTGTAATTTGGTATGTTTTGCTATTAGGCAAGTGATGAGAAAACGAAAAACATCTAATTAAGCCTTTTCAGGTCATTGTGTGAGCAGTGTCCATTATACTTTGTTTACAGTGGCAAAATCATCACTTAGACAAGTACTTGTTTTTTTTTTTTTTTTTTTTTTACTTAGTTCCGTTGCATTTATTTCATACAAGAACTATTCATACACTTTTAAATATTCCACATTTTGTTACTTTGGAAAACTATACTTCTCTTGGGTGATTGATAAAATCAAAGGAGAGGATAACTATACAGTAAATGGAAAAGCATGCGTGGGTTTCAAAATAATTTCTAATGAAACATCTAATGTGTGTGAAACATTTGAATTTATTTTGCTTTGCAAATTCAGGGTTGTTAAAAAAATCCAAGACTTTGGACAACTAGTGAATCACCTTCCAGACCGAGATCTAAGAACGGAAATAGTAGAACTGCGCAACTGCAAAGCTACCAAATCATAAGTGTCCACCTAAACAAGGGACCTGCAACTTTTGGCTCAAAAGCTGCCTTTGTTAGCTCAGGTGGCTCATGTGGGAAAACCTGTTGGCAGGACAACTTAGTGAGGACTTTGAACATCTGGTCTTGGCTGGCAAGAAGAAAAACAGTTTTGGAAGAACAGCATAAAATTTGTTTGTAATTTCCCCCAAGATGCTTTGAGAAGGTGACAGTAATTTGTTTGTGCTATATATGCTACTGTATTTGCTTTGGAAAACTAACACTGCACCTCACCCAAAGCCACCATAAGCATAGAGAAAAACTGTCGTGGCAGCATTGGAGAGTAAAAATACTTTTCTTCAACAAGAAGAATCAAGCTGATCTGAATTGCATGAAAATAAGCCTAAATATATCATGCAACCAGAAATATAATGTTTGAAAATGGCCCAGTCAAAGTCCAGATCTATATCCAATTTAGATTTTTTGTGAAAAATTTGATAATTCCTGTTCAGATGCTCTTCATCTCATCTATTATCTAAAACTATTTGGCAAAATGGGAAAAAATGTCAATCACTAGATGTCTAAAGCTGATAGAAACATCCAGCAAAAGACTTGCTGCAGTAATCACAGGGAAGGATGGTTCTATAGAGTATTGATTCAGGGGGATGTATCACCAATGTGCAAAAAACTTTAGATATTTACGTTTATTTTTTTTTTTAAATATATGAACTTTATCGATTATAGTACACTTCAAAGATATCTGCACTTTGTCATGATATACCATCTTAATTTAATGCAATTTCATTTCATTTCTGTTCTTAATAATTCTGGTACTTCCCAAAATTTGTTAATAATTTATCCACTGAAATTCCAAGTTACATTATAACAAATCAAAAAGAGTCACAGAAAATAGACTTTATCAGAGAAGTGTTACAACAGCCATCATCTGCATAGTTTATAATGGACTGAGTTCATATTTAACAAGCAGTATCCCATAGCGTTGGGACAGAGGAGGAGGACTTATGGGTCATTCTTTGTGATTTATATTCAAATTTCTACTGGAATATGTGGTCATATGAAATTGAGCTTTTCCTGAATGGGCATGCTGTAATCATAAATCTCTATGGCTTGTGTGGCAGCCAGCAATCTAATGCCCCCTGAGAGGTAGCTTGACAGAAGAAAGAAAAGGAACAGAACAGCACATGAGCTTTGGATGTAGATTTTCAGGCAACATGCTCCTCAAATTCAGTGTTTAAATGCCTTGCTTCTGAGACAAATGACAAATTAGTTCTGCAAAAAGCTGAATAAATGTGGAAAGAAGGCATTAAGCAATCTATTCTTGAAGCAAACTGTGATTTTGTCACAAAATTAAAGCCTGATGGAAAACCAGATCAACTTTGAGAGGAAGAAATGCCATTCAAAGGTTTCTTTTGTGTGTGAGTCATGTTTAGCTTCTTTTGTTAAGGGGGGAAGACTTGAATTTGGTATGCCAGAAAAATAATATTTGGATGTAGTAGATGTTTTGAGTGCCCAGTTGAGCTTATCAAGAAGTTCTGAATGTCTTACCCGACCAGTTTGTTTTGAGTCCTTACCGCATTCTGCTGGTTATAAGCATTGAAACACAACAAGATATTTACAAAGAATCTAAACGAGGTGATTTTACAAAGTAATAAAATCTGCTTCAGTTTTCGCAAATGTGTTTGCATGCATTATTTGCATTTGAAATCCAGGTATCAGGAAATGCATGTAGATGGAAACATGTCCAACAAGTTAGGGGCAAATGCCAGCAAATTATAGCTAGGTTGCAGTTTTTCTTTCTTCTGCCATAAAACAGCACATGCTGATGAGATTAAAATATAAAGAAAAACATCTAACTGGATGAGAGATGAATCAATTTTGGAATTATGTTTATTAACCCATAGATAACGCAAATGTTTTCAGTGCCGTGTCTCAGATTGTGAGAAATAATAAGATGATTCATCCCTTCAAGTGATTTATTTAAAGAGAAAAAGTATTAATTCAACTTGAGAATACTAGAAATAGATATGTCTAAAAATGTGCACAATATAGAACTATTTTTGTTTGTCAGAATAAAACAAAAATATTACTTTCTTGGCTGTGATAACACCCTGTTATTTCCTTAAAGGGATTCTTCGACTTCTACCACAAGTGGCTGTTGCACATTTTACATTCTACACCCCATATATGTATAAGAACCATCTGCTGAAATAATCTGAAAGATTTTATTAGATGTAAAAAGAACCAGAATTCATTAACACAGCTTAGAAATTTTATTCAATTTCAAAAAATTGTGTAATCCAGTAGTTTAGCAGTCCACTTTTCTCACTTTTACTTCTCCTGTACTAATATTACCACCAGCCTTTAGCAGACAGTATTTTATTTCCTCAGTCTCAATGACACAAACAACTCTAGTTTTACACATTTGCTATAGTTGATATTTAAAAAAAAATTTGCATAAGTATTTGTGTACTACGCTTGAACCTTAATGCATAGTATCTCATCTACATGAAGACAAACCAGTTCAGTGCAAAATGCTATTCATTTTGAACACAATTTTTGTTAGCATGTTTAACCAAAAAGCTTTGTGAATTTGCCCCTACATTTCTGTTTACAAGTTTCCTTTGACTGGAGGCAATAGGATTGGACTTTGTGACAATCTCTATGTGTAAAATTCCACTAACGGTGCATTCACACCTGTCATCTGGTCTGCCTAGAAACCTAGATCTCGGACTGGTTGAAGTGAACCTTGATGCGATTTGAATGCATCTGTGAATACCATGTGAATCGGACATCAGTCCAAAGGTAGGAAGTGGACGAGATAGCAGGGCATTTTGCGTAAATCCCATCAAAATAAACGTGTGCTAGCGAAATAAATGATTCGTGCTCTTTTGCCAAAGACAAAAAGAAATCCTCCTACCACGAAAATAAGACAGGTCTCCATTTCTGTTTATAATTTATGAAGAAGGAAGTTGCACTCATGTCTTCTTCAGAGGTTTTCTTGTCATTTCCTTCTTGGTTCAGTGCCACCAAAGGCAAGGAGATAAACAGGATTTTCAAGGTTCGTTTGACACAGTGCAGTGTAGAAGTGAACCACACCATCTGAAAATGTAACAAATGTTGCAAATTTGGTCCCTAATTGAACTAAACCCATCACTTTGACACTAGCAGACTTCATTTAGTGTCACACAGCAAGATATTAAAACTTGCTCTGATTCAAAACATTAAATGTCCATTTAAAGGCAAAGCAAAATTATTAAGTAATACAGAACGTGTTTTGTGGCCCTAGTAGATTGAGTGCTATACTTCCTTGCAATAGAAAATGGCATTAAATACAGAACATCACTAACAAAGCAGTCAGCAGGCACCTCTTGCCTTTGCCCAGGTGATATAAGAAATCCTGCCTACAGCAGAGCAACTCAGCCAGATGTAAATCTAAAATAAGACACAACGTTGACTAATGTTCTCAATTTCAAACAGTCACAACAATATACTTCACTTATTAGCAAACAAAGACACTAGTATTTTCATATGTAGAGTGATGCCTCAGGCCTTTTTCTTGTAAATGTGTTTATATTGAACTACTTTGTGCAATTAGAGAACAGTCTTGGAAAATTAAAACTATCAAATTGATTTTAGTTTTTTTAAAAGTCAATTTAGGGAATATAAGCCCATTAAAGCCACAATGTTTCCTCCAATACAATTATTAGCACAAAATCCTAACATGCAGGCTAAATAAACATGTTTAATGTAAGCCCATAAGAAACAACAAAAGCACTACTTCAAGTCAATTATGCAGTCCATGCTTGCTTTTTGCTTTTTCAAGTCATTAGAAAATATATTATTCTCACCAAAAACCTACTGATCCATACTGAACCACAGCAAAACACTTTGCCTCTCACCCAGCCTTTCAGTCAAATAACAGTTTTAGTGCTTTCACAATAGAAACATCCTGCCCAAATGTCAGTGAGCATCTATTGTGTAAAAGGACTTCCCTGTGTAAAAAAGACCTGGATGTTATCTTGTACACAACTGAGGAGCTGCGCTTCAAGGAGAACATCAATGACTTCCCTCCCAGAAAAAAATATAATCCTTGGGTTTGATGTTGTAGAGGCTTGATTACGTTTCCCCACCTTTTTATTCTGTATTTTCCTCTTCCCTATGAAGTATTGGGAGGACATCAGAGAGCCCAGTGGCTGTCATCATCCTCGTCCTGTCCCTTTCCCAGTCATCTTTGATTGAATCAGGGGTAATGACTCTCAGGGGGCCTCTTTACAAGAAGGTGGCCATTACACAGATATGATAGGAGAGTCGGAGATACAATCCATCCATGTGATGGTTAACATCACACTGGAATACTTCTACTAAAAGATAACTGTAGCAGCCACCATTCATCAGTGCGTCAATTCTTCACCCTTTCGCCTTTACTCTTACACTTTATGGAAAAGGATTTCTGTGGTTAAATAACTGCATCATTCATTCTGTTGCTTCACATTCACAAAGGGCAGCATGTTTGGCTTTACTGTCACAATTTTGTATCAATGAATCATAGGACAGTTTGTGAGTAACCTTTATTCATCATTTTCACCAACTGGAACAGAGTTAGTCTGAAATATGAAGGTCAAAATACTACAGAAAAAATACAGGTGCATTTTTTGAGATGAAAGTTTATTTATTATTGCTATTCATTTCAAAAATGTAACTCTAATATATAGATATTTTTAAAGCACTTTTGAGTGATGAGCTCTTAAAGCAGAAAAGAAATTCAGTTTCTCGTAAAATTAGAACAATGTATGCTCAATGAAATGTATGTTTAATGCAACATTGTTGTTATAGAGCATTCAGTCATGGGAAAGTGTGCTGACTCTACAATTACTGTATTTTCCACACAGAGGCAAGATATAAAATATTTCTTCAAAAGAGGTTGATTGTTCACAGAATTGTGTATACAAACATTTTAAGGCCACATGTAAAGAGAAAAGAAAAAGTGTCACTGTTCACAGTGAATGCGATGACAGTAAACTTTAAAGTTGATTAGAGATTCACAATTGGTGGACTGCAGCATGAGTCATTGTTTTTAGAGCTGCTACAATATATGTAGCTGGGACAAAAGCTAAAAAAAGTCACATTTTCATAAACGTTGCCAAAATGGTCTTGCCTGTTCTAAAGAGAAAAAAGAGCTAGTAGTTTTGATCAATGGTTTAAAATTGTCTTTTAAATTAAAGTTGAAAATGTTAACATTTGACATAACATTTGGAGAAAAGGACAGAATCCAGTGTGACGTTTTCTGTAACTGTTTGGGAAACCTTGTTGTCTGCTGGTGTTGCTCCTCTGTATTATATCAAGTCCAAAGCCAATGCAGCCACGTGCCAGGAAATGTAAGAGCAATTCCTGCTGACAAACTTTAGGCAGATGTGGATTTAATTTTTCATTGTGTTAAGCCTCTGCACATAGTGCCAAAAGCACCAGATCAAATAGGTTTGATTTGCCAGTGAAGTGGCCTACCCTAAACCCCACGGAGACTGTGGGGTTTTCATTAGTTGTAAGCCATAATTACATTCAACAGAAATAATTGCTTTTTTTTTTTTTTTTTTTGCTCTGTCAAATGAATTTACATAAAATAAAATGGCTTTTATTTTTGAACAAAGTTGCTAAAATATATTATCTTTCCAATCATATTGTAATTTACTGAGATGCACTTGTATCCATATAAGAGCAGCAGCTGCTTAAACTGTTCAGGTTTTAGACAGATGCTCCATGGCAATCCTTCTCCTTGGATCTTGCTGATAGATTCACTTAAGCCACTGGAAATCTTTTTTTTTTTTTTTTTTTCCCAAGCTAAGGTTTGAGACAGACCATCTCTCTTCCACCCCGCGAACAAAGCAAACATCATTTATTGGCCATACTGTGGGAACTGCTGTGGAACACAACCTCAAACCAAGTAAACCTCAGAGAAAGAAAATAGCTCTGTGATTTGAGACTTACCACAAATGCTCAGACAAAATCAATTTGTGGTCTTTCAGCTATTGAGGAGAAATTGGATTCAAAGGGGCTTTTATTAAAATTTAATTGAAATAAATTGAAATCAATCAAAGCTGAAGTGTCTTTTAAATGCACAATGTAGGTGTTAGTGGGGCAATAATTTATTATATGAAAATATTAAATGATTTGATGCTGAAATAGCGGTATGACATAAAAAAGGAATAAAAAAGTGCACCGGTGTGACACCAATACTGACTTACTACCTTCATTTCTTAATGTCACAAAGCCAGTCATTGTTCCTTCCAAATTCCTTTTCCCTCTCATTCCTTCTCCCACTCACCCCACTGCACTGTGTGCTGCTCCTCAAAAGTTGCAGCTGGAGGCACAGGCGAGGGTGTGCCACTTACACTCAGGTTTATAGTCTTAGCTTTATTATGCATCTCCCCATAAGGAAGCCCTTTGAGACAATGACACCCCAGACACCTATTTAAAGAGCCTGGTGAGGTGGAGATGACAGGACTCGGGCAATGGCAGGTTGTCATCCGCAAGCCTTGTCTGTGTTTATGGGCTGTTAGAGCGCTTGAACCATGGGGTCAGTCCAGCTATGCACTCCATAGGCACACCATAAAAATGAACAAAAATAAATTATAATGAACCGTTTAAGCCCTCTTGTCCACCCCTAGGCAAAGAGCTCTGTCTGCAAAGAGATAATGCAAGAGGACAGGGGGAGAAATGGTCTGCTAGCAGGGACAATGAGAGTGAGCAAAGGGGCTGTCAGTGCTTGGTAAAACCTTGTGATCATCTTCTGTGGTGACAGATGCTGAAGAGGTGATAGCATACTGGAGCAAGTGAAAAACCGTAAAGCGTGTTTGTTTATTTGAGAATGACTCAGAGTTTGGGTAGGTGGGTCTGTCTGTTCTCGCAAACCTCCAAAAGCATAAGTAAAGGATGACTTAAAAGCAAAGATAAGCCGCTAAATCTGTTAAATCTACTAATTTTCCGAACGTCCCTTATGTTATCTATTAGTGATCAGTTTTAGACTGAAAATCAAACTTTTTATCCACTTCTGTCTTTCAGGTCTCCCTGAACATACGTAGTTATTAAACTTTGAGCATTAGATCGAATCTGTCTGACAAGAGAAAGCCGAGCACAACAAAAAGGAACAAGGAAAAAAAAAACAGCAGGGTAAGGAATGAGGAAGTTGGGATGTTAGCTATTAGCTGGGAATGGTTTTACTGTAAATGCGTGCGTGGGAGGTTGCTCATGCTGCCTGACAATGAACCTCATACCTGTTGCGTGCGTCTGATTGCGGGCTCAGCTATTTCCCAACTGTCATTTCTCTTACAGTGTGTATCTGACATCAAACCCAGCCAAGAAAAGCCTGTGATTCATTTTCAGCTGTGCAAAGACAGAAGTGGAGCATGCACTCTGAGGATTAAAGCTACTTTGAAGTAATTTGTGTTTTATTTTATCATTATTGCACCAAAGATTAAAGAATGTACTGAAATAAACTGTACAAATCGTTGGCTGGAGATAGGCACCAGCACTTCTCCTGACCCCACTAGTGACAAGGGTGTTAGAAGATGGATGGATGGATGAATGAAATGGATGAAATAAATTTTGCAAATTTATTACATTTGGTATATTTTTATTGAAATCACAGCAGTATGGATATCAAAGGTGATAAAATCAAAATGTCTTTCTAATGTTCGTGTGGTTTTACAATGATACAGATCCATCAATGACACGGACCCATCTGCTGACATGCTGATTTATATATATATATATCTATACATAGATATATATATCTATATCTATATATATCTATATATAGATATAGATATATATATCTATGTATAGATATATATATCTATATCTATATATATATATTTATTTCTCATTATATTAAGAATTCAATTTCTTTGATTTAATCAATACATTATTTTGACTTTTCATTACAGTCATGGCCTCAGTGAGTTTTCAGTCACACCCTGGTCATGACAAATGTTGTGTGTCTTAAGAAGGGATAGAGTGGATGTGAAGATGGATTGAGCTAAAAGCAGGGCAAGAGGAAAACCTGTTGGAGCATGGAAAAAACTTGAGACTACAGCAGAGGTTCATTTTCAAGTAGAATGACTCCAAACAGATAGCTCACTTCAATATAAAGGTTTAGATTAAAGCAAGTTTATATGTTAGGATGTTTTAGTCAAAGTCATAGCCTAAGTACAATCAAGAATTTGTAATAAGACATGTAATTATCTGTTCATAGAAACTAGCCGTAATTTCTAATTGAGCATTAGGTATTTTTCAAAGAGTGGGTGAAGTTTTCCATCTCTAGCTGTGCAAAGCAGATAGATATACTTTAAGGTTAGCAGCAGTAACAACAACAAAATGTGGTTTTACAAAGATGTGACCCAGGAAGGCTAAAAATCAAATGGAAATTACACTTTTCAGATCTTTATATGCAAAAATAAATATCAGAAAACCCGAATAAAACACATTGTTCTTTGCATTTGTTCAGGGGTTGTAATTACTTTTATTAGATACTCATTTCATTTTCTGATTTCGATGTGCAACACACACATTCCACACATCAGCTCCCCTCCACTGTCAGTCCTCACCACCCGTCCTCCACCTCAATCAGAGAACATGTGGACAGGAGCTTGGTGAAAGAGAGCACAGAGGCAGGCTGAGAAGGGAGGTAATTTCTGCTGTCTCACCTCAGCGCTTTCCTCATTCGACTCTGATTAGCTCCAATAATGTATCTCAGACTTTTCAGCTGTTAGAAGGAATGGGGGCTGAAAGGAAGCGAGCAAGGGGGGCAAGAAGGTGAAGCACACGTCCCCTCCCTCACTGCTCTTCCACACAATTAATCTTTCTCTTCGTGCTGTGGTCTCGAGAAAATGATTATGTTGAATTAATTCTATTTGAGGACTTTCTCCACTTTGTGTTGACTGTATTTTACCTTATAAGAAGACTTGTCAAAAGCCTTGAATTGTAGACTAGAGACACACTCCCTGGTTCCATTCAAAGTGTTTGGCAGGGCACTGGCTGATGTAATTACTTACATAAATATGGTCAACAAACCCTAATCAAAGACATTATTATCTTGTCATGTGAATTATAACAAAATTAAAACAATAGAAAATCTGTCATTTTTATTGTCGTTTTATTCCCCACACATGATCCTAAAGATGTGTAAGCAATTAAGGTAGTCATTCACACCACATTGTAGGTGAAATAACTAAAGATCATGGTAAAAAATAAAACACTACAAGAATAGCATTTTGGGAGTAGTGTAGTACAAAAAAGTTTCTTGTTTAATGCCAGTTAGGACGATCCAGTTCAGACAAATATATATATTTCTTATTTGCTGAATAAAAAAGACAAACTTATTTTTGAGAATTTTTTAAAGCTTCCTCAATTTTAAAAGTTTACATATATTTCCATCATCATTTTTGCTTCTCCAAATAATTTAAGGCCATTGTAATTTTAGTTTTTATGTAATGTTTTTTATGTAAAGTAATTTTAAGTAAGTAAAAAAATCTAAAAAAAAAAAAAAGATCTTCCATTATTCTGATATTTTGTAAGTAGTAAAAATGTTCATAATCCTACATGCCCTGAAGCAACTACATTTTTGTCTGATTCATTGTCAGACAATGAGAGGAAAGATAGTGTTGTCTTTTTGTAAGCAACATACATATGTACTTTCAAATGTATATAGAAACTTTTCAATCATGCTGTCTTTAGCTGCTGTGTGAACAGATCCATCACCAACCATCCTGAGAAATGCTGTTACTGTTTATTGAGGGCATTAAAAATGAAGCCATCAACAGCCTCCCAGTCATCTCTAGAGTGTTATATCTGGAGCATCTGGAGCTGTGTTCAACATATTGAACAAACTCTGCTGTAAATTAGTAGAAAATGAACAAATACTTTGTTTTTTTTTTTTAACAGCTAAACTTTTTAATAAGGAGTTAACAGTCCAAATGATCCATTCTTAATTTTTCAATGAAAGTGTCTGAAAGCTAGAAAGCTACGACATGTCTTACTACATAATAATAGTGTTGGATGCAATAAAAACAAACAACAAAAAAACAAAAATAAGTAATTGAATTTTTTTTAACTATATATTTTTTTTTTAAACTATATGAGCATTGTTATGTTTATGTTTGATACCTAATACTTGTTTGGTATGGTTTTTCTTTGCGTGTTTTAAGATTTCCAGGTGTTTAATTGCATCATGTGCTTGGGCTAGCCATTCTTCTGCATAGAACAGAAAGATGTAAAGCGAAAGCAAACATGTCCTTTTCCCATTTGGGGACAGGATTCTGGAAGACAAACTGGCCAGACCAACAGCCACATGACCAGATCTTCCAGCAGAAGAGACACCAGCTTCTGCAGGGGGAAAAAATGTGACTTTGGGAAATTGAGCAAAGCTATAGCACTCCCAGCATGCAACGCAGTCCTTAGAAGAGTTACCGGTGGCTCTCTCTCTCTCTCTTTCTCAGCAAGCCGTCGTGCAGCTCGATGCCCGTAAGTGATGGGTTGCTCAAAATCCCTGAGAACGCTTGCTGTGTGCCGATAACTTGGACATGATTTGTACATTTTGACTCCTACTTAAGTCCAAGCTATGAACACAAGTTCATTTGACAAAAGGAATAGACTGTTTCAGACTTATCAGTCGGAGGTCCTATTTGCAGCATGTATAGGTGATTTATTTTATTGTAGTTGTTGAAACCGGAAAAAAAAACGGCAGTGGGTCCAAACTCTACTCCTTATTTAATTACACTATTTTGATTTCTGAAATTCTGCGACAGACTGGCGACCTGTCCAGGGTGACCCCGCCTCTCACCCGGACTGTTAGCTGGCGATAGACACCAGCAGCCCTCCCAACCCCTCTATGGGACAAGGGTGTACAGAAAATGGATGGATGGATGGATGATTCCTGAAACTGACAAAGTAGTTTATTGCCTGGACCCACAACAGCAAACAGTGTACTTATCTGACTCTGACTGGTATTGAAACTGCCTTCTTGTGAATTAATCAAAAACAGATGTGATAATAGTAGTTCATCTGTGGTCACAAACATCAGTCTCATGTGTCCTACTCTTGAAAACCTGATGGATTATCTTTTAACCCAAGCAGCCAGAACATGCCTTCTTCAGAGACTATTTTGAACTCCACAGCAACTTGATTAGACTTTTACAAACCTTCTTCCACAGGATGAACTGAAAAAACTGGTAAAATGGAAGAATCATGATGTACAGTAATGGTATGATCAGTGAGTACTGAGGATGGATGTTTTAAAAAAAAACATTATTGTTTCACCATCAGTATTACATGGTTATTTACATTGGTCATGGTTTATTCTTTTCAAAGGTTCAGTGTTATGTACTTACCAGTGTTTCACTGAGAAGTAGCTTGTATGATGAGCTCAGCAGATGCACAATTTATCAGGTGTTTGCTAATTGCTGCTTATGTGGAGGTGCCGAGTGGGGGAGATCAAATTCAAAAATACTTTATTAATCCCAAAGGGATATTAAATATTGTTGTAGCTCATTAATTCTTCAAAGAGTTATTGTAGATTGTGATGCTGTTGGCAGGAAAGATCTCTTGTAGAAGTCTGTGTTACAGTGAATCCGAAGAAGCCTCTGACTGAAGAAGCTCTGGCTTCCCAAGACAGTCTCATGAAGAGGATGGTCAGGGTTGTCCATAATTTTCTTGATTTTATGAAGAATCCTTCTCTGCATAATCATCTTCAGAGGTTCCACAGTCAAGAGGGAGTGGAGCTCTGTAACGCAGAAGCTCAACTTGCAGCTCCAGGGAACAGCATTGTCCTTGGTTACACCACTTGTTTTCTGCTCCCAGAATGGCTACCAGAGGAGATTAAAGGATTTCTCAAACATGCATGAAAGAATCAAAGCAACACTCCAGGTAGGTTTTGATGAGGGAATTACATTATAACACAATGTAAAGCTTAAAAATAGTACTGCTCCTTCAACTTACTTAATCTTAGCTCTCGACATTAGTCATTTCATTCCACTGTTTGAGTTGAAAATTGGTAAATGTAATGTTTAGTGTTCTTGATGTGTGTAAAGCATACAGGAAATGATTGTACAACACACCATCCTAGAACTAAGCTAAGCTAATATCTGAAATGTGATATATTTCATGCTGCATAGATAAAAAAAAAACTGGATACCTAAATTCGAACCAGGGGTTGACACGGCACATGCAAATGTTGTAACAGATCTTTATTACACTCAATGAGGTTTTTTTTGTGTAACAACACAGATTAAAAACTTTGACTCAAAAATGTAAACAAACTTGAAAATTAAGATTTAGTTTTGCACATGACTTCTAAACTACTCTCATTTGCTCGGGTATTTCTTATCACAGGTTCACTAATGGCCCAGTTGCCTGATGAAAGCTGTACACATTGTTACCCATATCAATCATCATATGGGGATT
Source organism: Girardinus metallicus (assembly GCA_903067095.1). Lineage (NCBI taxonomy): Eukaryota > Metazoa > Chordata > Actinopteri > Cyprinodontiformes > Poeciliidae > Girardinus > Girardinus metallicus. The sequence continues at coordinate 27,039 of CAEGAE010007542.1, forward strand.
AATTGGTTTTCGCCGTGCATTATGAATCTAAAACACTACATTTCCTCTATGGGTAATTAATTCTAAATGTGAACTTTCAAAGCTCTAATGGGAAAAGGCAACATGTGTTACGCTGCAACACCCGGACAATATGTTGTATACTAATAATGCTAACAAAGAAAAATGATTTTGAAGGCAGATCCCGTTCCCCATTGGTAAACCTTCTCATAGGAATGCTGACATGCAAAGACATATTGCACAAGACAGCCTACACAATGTCCACTGGAGACATAGGGCTCCTCAAGCACTGTCTTTTTCTTTCAGCTCAGTCAGAATCCTATGTGACATGTTCATTAAAGCAGTAGGAATCCCATTACTGCACTCAACAATCACCCTGTCACAATGCTCGCACATAATTAGTTACACATGCAGCCTCGGGAATGCTAATTGTTGCGGTACACCCCTCAGTCACTTACTGGTAGAGTTTCATGCATTCACCCTCTTTCCTCTCCTTTGTTGGCTCTGCAGGTGGCATGGTGTGCCACTTTTAGACTGTCAAAGTTGCACAGAGAAGCTTTCAAATTACAGTTTAAATATCCCTGCTGAGAGCCTATTAACTTTATAATAGAGACAAAGATTGAGACAGAGGGGGAGAATAAAAGAAAAGAACGTTAAAGGTAAGAATAGCAGGCTGGAGGGCTGGATCATATGTCATTCTCATGTTCTGCAATGAGAGTCCTTTCACCCCCTCCACTCATTACTGTCCTGTCCCTCATGTTTGTTTAAGGGAATAGATCAGTGAAATGGTTTCATAATGATCACTATGCAGTGATAAGCATTTTCACCCTCCCAGATTTCTTCATTGTTTGGCTTTTTTGTCAGACTCAAATGTTTTAGATCATCAAACACAACAGATAACCTGAGTAATTGAAAAGTGCAGCTTGCAAATGCAATTTTCATTTATGAATTAAAAGGAGCTATCCAAACAAAACAGTCCCTTTTTAAAAAGTAATTTCCTTTGTGCTAAATTATGAATACACTGTGATTACCCAATTTTTTCGAGAGCTGAGTTTTAATGTTACCAGCTACACTCAGGCCTGATTACTGCTGTAGAAACAAGAATCATAAACAGAACACGCCTTATGATATGCACAAGTTTAAAAGATTTTAAAAAGCTTCACATCATGTCCTGACTGAAGACATTCAATTACAGCTGAGAAACTAATTACTCGGTCTACAAAAAGTTACTCAACAGCCATTATCCAAAAGTAGAACAGTCGAACAGTTCTGTTTTTTTTTTTTTTTATTTTATTTTGATAACAGTATAGCTACAAACCTCCTCTTTGATATTTGTCTGCTTCTGAAATCAGACGGACTTGATCACATGAAAATCGCCAGGCTTTGTTTGTTCTGTAACATGTTAAACTGTGCCTTTGTCTTCACATTTCATTTTTTAGAACTATCTACTGAACAGCTTGTTAATCTTTAACTCCTTTCAAGTTTAAATGCCTGCATGAAGCAAGTTTTAAAACAGATCTCCAGTATGCCCACAAATAATTCAGACTCAAACAAGGATGGTGCTTTGGATCCATGATTCACATGCTTGGAATTGGACCTAATAAATTTTATTCAGCCTTACCAAATATCAGGTGTTTTCTGCATAACAATTATTTTGCATTCTGTTTTTTTTTTTTTTTTCTCTTCAACACAGCTACAGAAAAAAAAATAAACCTGCAGTCTGGAAATAGAGTGCTCTGTTCAAATTACATGGCAATACGAGATGTTTGAGATATGTAGCTTTGTTAAAAAAAAAAAAGAATTTATAAGTGAAGAGAAATTTAAAGCTGAAAATAGCAGGATTTCAAGAGTTCGGCTTAGAAGTGTCACATTTTATTTTATTTTTCAGCATCTCTCAGAGAAAAAGTGGCCGTAATTTTGACAATGTAAGAGGTGTTATTTTTCTCCTTCAGCAATGAGATGCTCTCTCCATGTCTCTATAGCAACTAAGCCTTGCCCATGCCTCTCTAATAAACTAATCAGAGCACACTTTTGATCATTTTCTTGTCACTCTCTTTTCTGCACTGATTTTGTGTTGCTCTCCATCACTGATAGTTTTATTCCACATAGCTATCACATAGCTCTTAAAGAAATACAGACTTAATTAGTATCAACATGAGTTTCTTTTCTTTCCTCCAGATTAATAATCACAGCAGACTCACTTTGACTTAAAAAAAGCAATCCTTATATTTTGTATAAATGTCCAGATACATCATGAAGTAAATAATCTTAATAATTCAAAGTGGAATTTACATGTTCCTGTACCTACAAGTATATCTAAAAATTAAATATTGGGAAAAATTCTATATTTTTATTACTCTTTCAGAGTGAAAAACACATAGATTATTTACACACAGAATGCACTATCATAAGTTTGCTTCTTCTTATAATATTTTTGATTTTGGCTTACAAACAATGAAAACCCAAATTCTGTCTCAGAAAAATCTAAATATGTAAAATGTTAAACAATAAAAACTCATGGTGTCACACCTAATAATGCTATCAATTAAAAACAGCTGCAATGGTTTCCTGAGCCTCTAGTCTCATAGTCTGTGTCAGTAGTTCTGCTGTTGAATTAATCTTTACTGAAAAACATTTTGTAATATTAACATGTTATTTGTTTTGTTGCTGCTGTTAATTTGTTTTCTCAGTACTACAAGAAAGAAGGAAAAACATTTTTAAAATAGTTACCATCAGTGCAGTAAATATTCTTTTGGTAAAAGTATTACATACAAACCAAACTCATCCAATTGGGAAGAAGTAATACAAGCCTATTAAAGTGAAATTGCTGAAATTATTTACAAACACAACTATTTATTTGGATGTCTGTGTTTACTCCTATGATACATAGTGCAAAGTAGGTTTGTGTTTTTCTGGTTGTTCAAAATGTGTACTGTAACACATAGTTCTAGACTTTACTTTGTAAAGTCTAGAACTATGTTACGTTTAATATGTTACGTTTTCCTTTTATAGGAAAACGTAACATATTATTTTTCCAGATTTTGTTACATAATGAGAGGCAGAACTATCCGGCCTGCCAAAGATTCTTAATTTGACTTGTGCCTGGACTTTAAAAAGTTTATTCAAACATATCAATTTACTTTGATCAAACGAGACCAGCTGAACCCCCACCCGAGTATCAAGTGTTTTGTAGACTTAAAAAGTTTTTTGTTTTTTTTTTGCCCTGGGCTTCCTCATCTTATCTGGCCAGCTGTCTTTTCCCTGTCAATGAAAATCACCCCCCGCAGCATTGTGCTGCCTTCACTAAGTTTTGCTGAGGGGGTGGCATATTGATGTTGAATAAAGTGTTAGTTTTCCAGCACACATTACATTTTGCATGTATGGGGAAAACAGCTCTTTAATCTCATTTGGACATATCATCTTCTTTCACTTGTCTGCTGTGCCTCCTTCACAAATTGTGATGAACTACAATTTCTGGCTTTCTTTCAACAATGGCGTTCTACTTGTTTCTATGTAACTTGGATTTACAGAGTGCATAGCAAATAATTGACTTGTCTATCTGGGGTGTGGATCTCTATTTTTCAGTAATCACATGAAATCCCTGCTACCTTGAAGTTTGGACAGTCATTTTTTAGGGTGTTGTGGTTTGTGTAAAACCGGATGCTTCTCTGCTTTGTTTTACTAGAGATATTTAGGACACTGAGAAAAGCAGTCATTGTTGCCTTGGAAGAGCCTCAGCTGATGGTCCACCTCAGAAAGGTGATAATTGAAACACGAGGGGCTGCCACTGGCTGCGGCAGCCCAATATGACAGCACAGCTCTGACACAATAAGTTGGCAATGCACCCCTTGAAATCTGTGCTGCCCTGGAGTCTCATCTCTAATCTCTCCTTCTCCTTCATGTATCACACCTCCCTATAAAAGCTAATAATGTATGTAGGATCTGTAACTGTAACCCATATGAGTAGTACCATCCATGGGCAGCATAGTCAATAACTGTCAGGGAGAGTGTTTCATCGCCCACACTTTCTTATATCACAGCTGTGCTGCTCACTCATCACAGAACCTCATTTTCAGGGGTAGCCAGATGGGCATGTGACAACAGTGTCACCTATGGGTGAATAGAAAATCTACACCTCAATCGCCTTGAGTGCAGTCATGCTCCTGGACACCGTGCAGGTAAGAACAAGATTTTTTTTTTTTCCAGCACACCAAACGCATACATTGTGAGACACACAGAACCCATGTTTTCCCATGTAATCAGCGATGCAGCCAGGCTGATGCTGAGTGAAAAGACACGGCAGAGTAAAAGAGAACAAGAAGGAAAATAGGATTGTGAATAATTCATTTCTTCTGTTGCACTTCTCATTACTGTAATTACACACCCATTGTTCTTTGACAAGGGGGAAACGTAAAATCACAATTTAGGCAGTAAAATTGTCATTTGTAGCCATAATTGACACTAATAAAATGAATTTTTTCAATCCTTCCCCATGGATCATATGCTAATCAAAATGTGAAGTATTAAAGATGACACTAACAAGTGTGATAAGCGGTTAATGAAAGAGAGGAGGCAACTGGGACAGTAATAGACATACTCTTGCTAATAAGTTACTGTTCATTGGAGCAGACAACTGTACCCTCCTCCTGTCATGTCTGCTTGCTCTGACTGACAGCCGCTCTTGTCATGGAGAAACTTTTGACCGCATCCTTAAAAAAAGCACTAATGTGTCACAGTTCTGCTAAGCAAGTCATGAACCTTTATATAAATGGATCAGATGGGAACTATTATTGGAGAGTGACTTAACCCTCCCAGAAATAGATGGCACTGCCTCTAAAGACTGCTTTTGGATGACATTTCCTTGTATCTGGGAGGATGCCTTCGCTGCTTCCTCACAGTGTTGGCTGGCTGACTCACCCGGAGTGAAGCCTATATGACAGACTTTGATCTCTCCCGCTGTGTCTCTCTTCTTTTTTATGCTGCTGTTCTGCCGACGGACTTTTACATATGTCGACCCACAACCACCCTGAAAGAAACTAAAAGAAAAGCAGAACTATGAACCCCAAAGTGAAACTAAGTAGCAGGCTGTGCTGGTCAAGCAGCAAATAAATAGTCTGATGAAGAAGTTTTAAAAAATTAGACAGACCAACTACTGAATGCAATGAGAAGTGGGTGACCTCCATTTGCTGATTATTGCCACATTAATCTTCATGTACTAAAACCTGGTTAAGTATTCAAAGACTGTACTCTAAACCACTTGGGTCCCCTTTATTCTCTGTAGGTGTTTTATTCTTCACAAACCCCTCCTGAAGAGGATGCACAGCTACTGGAAAACAAAAATAATGTGTTGCAAATAAGGAGCAGCCAAGAGGACTGATGCCACCTATCTAAAACCCACATAGGGGTGATTCCTTTTAAGTTGTAAGGGATCAGTAGTTCCGAGTGTTACAATTAGGACTGCGGTGATCTGGTGCTCATGGGGAGAGAAGTGAAAGTTTTACAGATAATCATGCTATCCCTCATTACCTCTGAGGATGATCTGGGGGAAAGAGTCCGAGGTACACACACTGGAGAGGAAGAACTTCCAAGGCGAGTGCAACTCAAACTTGCAGAGCACAGACACCCAAATATGGATCATAGAGCCTATGGAATGAGGAAAAGCTATTGATCTAAGCCAGTTGGGATAATGAAATATGCAGTTTAGTAGTGCAAAGCTTGTTTTATTCTATTTTATTGAATTGTGAAATATTAATGCTTGACTAGATAAATCAATATTAATGCATGATAAATAAATATGATTTATTTGTTCTGCATCAAATATTTTATTTTATCCTTGACTTTGCATAAAAAGCTATGCAAATAACCTGTTATTCATTTTTCACTGGCTTTTTACTGTTGTCTAGTACAACCCTGTTCAACGTTATCTCAATTATCAGCATGATCCTAGCACTGCTTCTGGTCCCAACAGGCTCTGTAATGTTACACGCTGACAGATTACATCTAGGTGTCAGATGAGAGATGTTACAATTTCCACCAACATTAATTGGTGGCAAACAAAAGTAGAAGGCTTGAACTCTATCTAATCTTTGCCAGTAGTAACAGTAGATGTGAAGAAAAGAAATCTTCGGTAAAGTTATTTTTCTCTCTAAACTTGTTTCTGCAGAGACAATGTTTAATGGAGAAAGTTTATTTGAAATAAGAGATTTAAACCTGATAGAATTGACATGGGGAAAACAACAAAGCAAACAGAAATTCACAGTTGTATCCTGGCATTATACAACTCATCCTTCACTCATATTTGTGCAAGAAAAGTGGGAAAAGGTGGAGCCCAGTACATCCATCACTCCATAAACAACAGTCAAAGGCCTCCAGGCCCTCATAGGCTCAAGATGGAGCCACAGAGAACAAGCAACTATTCATATACTCAGATTTTAGAGTGAACAGTTAGCCTTGCATACAAGGTTTTGAGTGTGGGAGGAAACCAGAGTACACACATTGCAGGGATGAGAACAAACTCTACACAAAAAAAGAGTCAACTGGGATTTGATTTGATTAATTTATGTACAGAACTTTTTTTGCTGTGAGAGAACAGTGCCAACCATCAATGCATTGTGCTTCTTATACTGTCTCAGCATTCAACATGCATATACAGTGGCAGTCAGAAATTTACATACATTCATCAGTCACACTTGTGAAGAGACTTTGCATCAAACAGTAACACTGCAGGCTTAATGCTCCCATTATCTAGCTTATGTTATCATTTGATCTGTGTATTTTTTTTTCTTTTTTTTTTTCTTTGTGGTGTTCATTTAATTGCTATTTGAACTCTGGACCAAGAGCTTGAGATTAGTGTTTACCAAGAAATAAACACATACAGCATAAAGTTAGCATAAAGTTAGTTTAAAAGAAAGCTATTTATCTCATTACTGGTGTAGTGTATTTGTAACTGCCATCCAACTCCTAGCTCAACTCATAAATTGATGCCAGTTATTAAGTTGTTTTAAGTTTGTTTAAAGTTTAGAAATGCACATCAGGCTTATGTCATGTACTGTTTGTAATCATTCTCAAAAATATTTCTTCCTCTAAACTAACCGTTGGGTCATTACGTTGAAAATTGGACACAGTTGGGTTTTCCAACAAGATTATCATCTCAAACCTGGTCTTTACACACATAAAGCAAGTTAACGTTAAGCTTGTAGAATCGCCTGATCTTAATCCAGCAAATAAATGATGGACTGGCTTAAACGTCTGATTCACAGCAGAAAACAAACAAACAAAATGAAATTCAATTTTGGAAGGTCTTTGTGCAATTATGACCACATTCAGATGAGAGAAAAGGCAAAATAACTTAAAAGCAGCTTCATATAATTTACTTTTATTTATCCACCCTGGATAAAGAATGATCTAAATAAATCATTAAAAGCCTGAAGTCATTGCCACATTCCTATCTATGATGAATATGTCCAAACATCTGACCATATGTCTGACATAAGACCATATGTTGCTGCTCACAAACGTCAAATACTGGAGAAATTACAAATTGAAATGTATGACGCATAAATGTGTTCAGGGTATAGCAATTGATTCCAAGAAATAAAACTCCAAGAATACCATTAACAAGTGATGCTAACTGGTCCTTGTTGCAGACCGTCATCTGTCAGTCATTTTTATTCTAGTTCAATTCAGTTTACTCACAACAAATGTTGTCTCAACACAAGTAAACAATCACTTGTGTAGCGTCGACTTTACAGCAATCTCTCTTAACCCTCATGCAACCACTTGTAAATTATTGCATTAGTGCCAAAGCTATTCTAAGATCTCATCAAATTAATGTAACTAGAATTAGTTTGGGTCCATCTGTATCTCTGAGTCAAGTTTAAAACAACTTATTTAAGTGATGATCACAGCCCACACCTGCCCTTCTCATGAGCTTCATTTTCAACTTCTCCATTCCAGTGGAAACTCTGAGCTGTGCAAATGTGGAAATTCAATAAAGCAGATGTTTTGCTGAATCTTCTTTTAAGATTTTTCTGTGGTGCAGTACTAGCCTGTTTCAAAATAAACTAAATTAGATGAAAACTAAGTCTCTTAGGTTCTCCTATTTAACCTGTCAGCTCAACATTCATCATGCTGTAAGAAAACCAAATATTGTGCTACATATTAACACAGGAGAATTTATTTTTCTGGTAATGTTTAACTCCACTCAGCAACCATGTAAGCATTCTTTTTAAACATCTTAATATTTTCTCTTTGGACCATCACATTTGGACCCTTGATGTGTGTGTGTGTTCGTTGTTTACATGTCTCCTTGTAAGTGTGAATTTATTTGCTTGAGTAAGCATGCGCTAATGTATTAAATGTGAGAAGAACCGTGCCAATGAGGAATGCAAAAGTTATCTCAGGTGTGTTTGTGTATGTGTCTGCATGCGTGGGTGTGTATTATGCAAATACCTACTTTGTGTAAACCTGTAGGGAGCCAATCAAGCAGGATAAGGAAGTTAAGTGGATAAAAAATCCCACTGTGGTGGGGTAACACCTGTAGAGCCTGTATACATCTGTTGATTCATAGCATTGAAAAGCAGGACGACTAACTTCACCTGGCTCTGAGCATAAGCCAACCACAGTACCAGAATCATCTGAAGCTGGATTGATCTGTCTGACTGGATCAGTGGAGGATCTACGTGGGACTTCTATCAGTTTGGTCCAGTGGTGCCCCATTGTTCTGTTCTGGTAAGTGGCAAATTTTGCTTTAATCAAAATAACTGCAAGTTCCTTCTATTTCCTTCTCAGCAAACTTGTTTACGGTAAAACTCATAGTGATGGTATGTATAACTTTATTATACTTACAAGAAATACAGGCTGAATACAGTGTGGATTCTTCAATACATGATTGACTGTAGAAATTGCTCATTTGAAGGCAATTAAAACAGAAAACCTGCAAAATTTGTAAGCTTCTCTGCCTCCATGAGATTACTGTGAAAATGAAAGCAAACTATCTTTGGGTTTTCTTTTGCACAAGCTAAATGGCTTCTCACTAATGATTCTAGAAAATGAGTGATCTTCTGTTATGACTCAGCTTACGGTATGCAATAAAAGTAGCTTTCTGATTGGTGTATTGACGTAGACCACTCTGCCGCCTTGATAAGATATGTGCATGGCAGTGACTGACACTAAGGGTTAACACGTCTGAAGACTTGGCATACCGGCAGCTGCGGAGTTGATCCTGCTTTGTTTGATGGCATGCGGCACCGGTGTTAAGGAAAAACATATTTTAAAGACACAGTAGGCTTTTTAAAAATAAGTGATTTACCAGATTTTTTAGATGAAAGGTTATTCAGTTATATATGTCAGTAGTGTGGTTGCGTGTTCATGCACTCATTGCGTGCTCATGTTGTAATCATGGTGTATAATGAGACTTGATGTCATTTTGTTTAATGCCTACAATAAAAGTGTAACCCAGATTATTCAGGGAGAAGGTGAAGACTTAGATTTATGGCGGAGACGCTTAAAATAGGTTAGTAATTACTTGACATTAGACAGTAGGTGACCATTTGATCATTTAAAGTCTTACACGTCTAGTTAATTACATGGTTATAAGTACTGGAAAATATCTTGTGGAAACAGAACTACAAACACAGACACCAGATTGTGAAGCACCCGTTTACTTTATCAGTGCCAATATTAATGAGTAATGAGTAACTGCCTGCCTCATTTCTCAAGAATGCAGCACCTGTTAGACTTGTAACAGCAACTCACTGTTAAAATCCAATATTAACAGTGAACTATGAAAACTACAAGTCAGCTATTGTGCACATGAAGAACTACTGCCACCAAAACAGTGGAGCTGGTGAAATTCTGATACATGTATATTTGCATCACATGCAAATACACGCAGAGTTAGGTTTGTAATATGCCTTTATTTACATTTTATATTTGCAATATGTAGTGTTAAAACGATTTAAAAAAAAAACAAATCTTGAAAAATACTTGTTACTGTTAGGAATTATTTTTCGATTAAGTCAGATAAAATCAACTCACATGGAAAAAAATGCATTCATTATGGAAATGTTTACTAGTTTTTTGACTGAAAGTGAGAAGAGCAAAAATTTATGCACTTCAAACACAGACAGACAAATTAAACAGTTTTTGCACTGTACATAAACAAATGAACTTCCTTCAAGAAGTAAAACCCAACTGAAAAATTTGCTTATTCAGCGCATTAATGGTGCAGACACAGAAGGCTTTGTGCCTCTCCTTTTTAGTGCTCTAGAAAACACTCTTTTATATGTAATGTGTCAACTTGATTATACAGTTTTCACCTAAAGTTTTGAGGCAGGATGATTAAGTAGCCCCAGTTATTGCTATCATAAATGGAATGATGAGCCAGTTTTAAAATATACTGTAAAGTAAACTTTGTACAGTGCCATTTTTGTCCACCTCTACAACATTGGGTGGGAAGAGTCAAATTGGTAGTACCCCAATTTGACTACAGACAATCTCTGCCTTTCCGTCTTTCCACACTTGCATACAATCCCACGCAGACATTCACACACAAAATTGATGGATAAAAGCAGATGCATTTACAGAATTCCATGCGCTCAAAATAAACATGCAGCATCTGATTAACTGGGTATTAGTTTTGCTGCTAGATTTGCTGTGGGCTCAGTCTGGTTTATTCTGTTTTCTTCCTATGCTAGAGAAAATCTACCAGTGACCCTGCATCACAACCAGCCCCATAATACTGCTTTTCTTTGCTGCCTGGCAGAACCCATGAAAAGATAACAATTGTCTGGGTACAAGCAAAGATTTTTTGCTTATTTATAGTGTAACAAATTTCCTCTCATACTTTAGCTCCTGAGCCATGGTCAGAGTTTAAAATCTGCAATATGAGCATAACTCCATCCGTCTCCCTGGAAAGCCCTCTGACCGCCACCTGGGGACCTGCTAACTCTTATCACGACGGTAAGGACTATAACCTACACTGTTAGAGTCAGAATGAAATTGACAATATTCTTTCCAGGCGTCACGTAGGCAGTCTTGCCTGACATCAATTACTTGATGAAATTGTTCAGATAAAATCCTAAAATGTCTGAAGAAACATTCTGTTTGAAGGTTTAATTGCTTTCTGTTGAGCAATCCATCTCTGTGACGCTAAAATACGGAGTGAAACTCATTCAGAAATGATGACTTACACACCTGGTGGGCCTGAAGCTCACAGAAAAGGGGTCTGAATCCAGAATCCCTGCCTGAGAAATGAATCAAATGAATCTCAGTGAATTGTGTTTCAGATTCATTAATGGCAAAACATTTGAATATGTTTCCTTAATTAACGGTTGTCTACAACAGCAAACACAATTTTTTGTTTTCTAACTATTGACATCTGTATGCAGGTCCACTGGTGATGTCCAGTTACACAAGTCGCCTGTGGTCCCACGACTCTCAGCCTCAGTTCTGGAGCAAGTATCAGGTGTGGGAGTGGCTGCAGCAAGTCATGGATATCCACCAGATAGATGCCTCCAGCATTCCCTTCCAAAACTTTGACATGGACGGCCATCAGCTTTGCAGCCTGAACTACCATGACTTCATCCGTGCTGCTGGCAGTGTGGGACACATTCTTTACAGCAGCATCACAGAGCTAAAATCGGGTGGTAGGTATGAGCAAGAGAGTGGTTCAGGGGGCCAGAAAAAAGATGATTACTACCAGTAAAAGAAAGGCTGTGTAATCTGTGTTGTGTGTGGGACAAAGTGTAGATGGAGTGAAGCCGAGAAGGGATCAAAAAGTCAGTCAGGGGTTGCACTGCATGTGTTGGAGTACTTAAAAGCAAGGGGAGATGATAGATTTGTTGTTTTCTCTTTCTGGAGTGGCTCGTCTAACAAATCACAGGGGGCGTGAAGGTAAACAGGAGCAGAAAATGACTCATCTATTGATTTTAATTAGAGTTTGTGAAGAAACATGATGTTTGGAGCGTCAAGGAATCACCTTCTAACCTTTAACTTCTCTCAGGTGTAGGTTTTAGCTTACAAGACAACTGAGATATTTAATTTTCATGTTTAACAAATGAGAAAAACACATAATCTTTTATCTAGCATCTGAAGTTAAGAGTCGTCCAAGCGAAAACAGTGCCAGAAATCCTGGTATAACAGGTTTAACCTGTTATACCAGGCATTGTACAGCAAGGCATGGTAAAGTAAAAAAGTAAAACTTCAGTGCTTTTATTGTTCTTCCTGACTGGAACACACAGCTAATTTACCTTACACATAAACATCCATGTGGTTATGATTCTTGGACACCTACAAAAAAGAACATGGTAGCCAAGAATAGGTGTCTAAAGTTCAAAGCACAAATGGGAATCCAGAGTTCACAACATGGAGCTGCTCCAAAAACTACATCAGTGTCCAAAGTACTTTTGTCAGACAGAAAACCTCCAATCAGAGCAGAAATGTTCATGCTCAGTTATTAAAATCTGCAGGTACAACACAGTTCAGCTGCTTTGCCTTGTAAAGCATTGTCTGACAATGCCTCAAAGCAATGATGTACCTGATGTAATCTCAGGCTATCTTGCACACTGCTTGGGGTAATTTTTGATAGTTTCAGTTCGTTCATTCAGCAGAGACTTGTTTAAACCTTGCAAACAGACCTTTTTTTTTTTTTTAAATTAATCAAACTAATCAGAAAATCAGACAGAAAAATTCAAACAGGAATATTGAAAGATTTTGCACAAGCTAAAATTATGAAAACCATCATGGATACAATTTGCTTCAGCTTACACCTTGCAACACAAATGCTTCAGTTATGTCAAAATCTGTCAAATCTGCTCATTGTGCTTATGCCAGCTGATCAGCTTGATTCTTGTGGTTCTGTGCAACTGCGTCTTATAGTCAATTTACATTGTTTAGTCGAAAAAAATTGCATTAAACTATATTGTTGAATGCCTAACCATAAAAATATTCAGTCTTCAAAATATTGCATAGCAAATAATGTTTGTGCTAAAATGAATTTTTTGTTCCGTCTTTATTGATGCACAGGCCAGTACCATGTGGATATCGGGCAGCTGGAGATCAAATATGAAAGTAAGTTCAAATACAGCATTAATGCTGTTTGGGAAGGTTTGCTCAAGGCTATTTAGTTGATTCCCAATAAATGTTCCTTCCACTCACATTTACCCATTTTACAGCTGACTTATGTCCATTTCCAGATGTCAGCTATCCACCCGGAGGTAAAGCAAAAATATCTTTCTGGAATTGGATTGCTTTCCTAAAACACATTTTATTCAAACAGCTGCCTGACTGATGATTTTATGATTTTTTTTGGTTTGTTTTTGTTTTTTAATCAGAGGTCTATGATCCTTTGGTTCACTCACATGCTCCCAACGTCTCTCCCACCCCTTCAAGTCCTGGTAAGAAAAAAGAAATGTTTATGCCACACGGTGGCTGGAGCTGATTGACTGATTGATGAATAATGCCTGCTCACCAAATTTAAATGTATTCTTTCAGACATTAAACGGTCCTTTAGTAGAAGTCATCAGGTCAAAAAACACAGTAAGTAATAGAAACACAATTTACAAGAAGTCCTCTTAGTTCCACAATATGTTGTTTTACTGTCTCTTGTTTTTGTTCCGAAAGACCCCAGAGGAACCCACTTGTGGGAGTTCATCAGAGACATTCTTCTGCACCCAGAGAGAAACCCTGGACTGATCAAGTGGGAAGATCGAACAGAAGGCGTATTCCGTTTCCTGAAGTCTGAGGCTGTGGCTCAGTTATGGGGAAAGAAGAAGAATAACAGTAGCATGACCTATGAGAAACTAAGTCGTGCAATGAGGTACAGCCACACAAGTCTTACAAATGTAGCTACACAAATACAAAACCTCCTGTTTGTATGCCATAAACACACTGTGGGAATGATGGCACTCCATACCATTTTTTAGGAATCAATAAATTACAATTTTTGTTTTGGTTTGTCCACCAGTTTAATCGCTATTCAGTATTAGTTTTGTCTCAACTTGTGTAATTTTTCATAAGCAAGAAATTCAACATTCTGTTGTTCCTTTTCTAAATCTAAAGAAAAGCAAATCTGTTCAAATTCTTATCACTGCATTCTGGGAGGTTCCAATCAAAACCATAAAACTTGAAAAACTGTTTTAAAGAGTTTCTATTGCTCATTATCAGATTAACTCATATTTATTACTACTACATGTTATTAACATACAGGCAGAAAAAAAGAGAATTTCACCAAGAAAATGTTGGCTGGTTGAGTCATAGCAACATTAACTTTAGTGTTGTACAAATCACATGTACCTACAGGACATCAGGAGCGTAGTGTCACTGTGAGGACAAAGGTGGTTTTTTATGTATTCTGTTGCTGTTAAATGATTTGCAGTTTGTAACTTTGAAAACTGGTGCTCTCACTCTAAGGTAAAGAATTATGACAACAGAAAAGTAGTCAAAATGTTTTATCCAAATTCATTACATAAAATTTAAATTCTGTATAACCTTTATGGAAAATTGCTTTATCATACTCCTGTTTTGTAAGGTATTTACAAAATGGGAGTTACTTTGTTAATCTTTATGGAGTTATAAGCAAGCACACTGAGATTACATATGAATAGCTTAACATTAAAATTTTACACTTTGAACTGTATTAAATATTTAGAAACTAGTCTTAAAGTCTTCATTTTCAGCAACAGAAAATATTGTTGTGAAAAGAAAAAAATATGCTAATGAGGTACGAGGAAGTGAAATATCAAGAATAAAGAACAAACCTATTAAAAATATGGAAAATTGTTTCTTGTTCACTGGAAAAGTCTTACAATAAAGGGGAAAACAAGTCAGACGGAAAGCAACAAAGTGAACAACTATTGTGTTCAGGTGCTGACGTGTTGCAAAAGCAAACAAAAAATGGTGTCAAATAACATCGTAACATTTTTGGTTGTGCAACCTGGAGGCACGCAGTTCAAACCAAACTTTTAGATACACTGCATAAGAGGACTTGCATTCTTTCTCTGTCCCTGTCTTGATATTGAGTCATTTGTTTTCCTATTTTAGGTGAGATAAAATAGGTAAATTACCAAAATGTATTTCTATTTGTTAAACGCCAAAGTTTTTATAAAGATAATGTTTTGATTACTTTTATAATTTTAGAAATTCACAGAACATTTCCACAATATTTGAAAGAACTGTTTTAAACTCTGTACGCTGAGTTGGTTTTATGTATTCTGCCATTCTTACATTGGTTTTTTGGAATTCCTTACACACACCTTTATTATATAGAAAGGTATGGTTAATTTTTGATATGCCATTTTATCTTTTGCACAATTAAGGATAACACTTTAGTCATAATAAATCTGCATTTTGAATTACCTCATTAAAAACAAACAGAAACAAAACTTCAGAAAAAATATATATATATTGTGAATTTTCAAAAATGAATTTTGTTCCTGTCTCCATTACAGATATTATTACAAGAGAGAAATTTTAGAACGAGTGGATGGGCGCAGACTGGTTTACAAGTTTGGAAGAAATGCAAGAGGATGGAGGGAAACAGAGAAGTGATAATTTCATTAATTTATTTTTTTTCGTGCCATATAAGCATAATTGTAACATTTGAACGTGGTTTTCAGTTGACTTTTTTAAATATAGGTGTGTTTACAAGTGTTTTCTATTTTTATTTTCTATTTCTTTTTATGTTTCCCTTTGTATTGACAATGCACTGAGATCCTTTTTGAGCTGTGCCAGTCAGACCTCAAAAGTTGTGTTTACATAATATTTTGCAGATGAAAACCTAAGCAAAAGCACTAAAAATGAATACTAAACACAGTGAAGCTTGTGTGTGTTTTTGTTTTGTTGTTGATGAAATGCATTTTGAAAATGTAAGTTCCAAAGGAACACATGTTTGATGTAGCTGTTTAAGCATGTGTGACAAATTTGTGTTACGTGTTTTGACACTGATACTGTGAAATGTCCTTTGGGAAGCATGCTTGCTCATTCCCTTCAGTTAAAATTAAATAAAATTAAATTTAAAAAGACCCCACAGGCACAGTGCAAGAAACATATGCAAGGTAAAATATTAATATTCACTGGAATTTTGAAGCTTACTTTGTCTTATTACATGCTTTGCTTTTTTTAAATTGTAAAAAAAGTGTATGTGTTTTTAGATGTTTGATAAAAATAAAGTTTGTAATTGTTTTATTTCATCTAAGTCATTTTTAGGAGTTTTGTATACTGTCAGATGTAAAATAGCGCGGATCAGTCAAAAAATTATGTTTCCAAGGCATCGTGCTAATTGTGGCAATTTTTGAGAAAACTTAAATAATATTGTCAGCTGGCTATAGTTAATAGCAACTGCTCAAACTTCTTTTTACTGCTGAACCTGTAACAAGCTAATCTGTGAAAAGACCTGCGCACATAGATAGTGCAAGTTCCTTTTGTTTAATCGTGACACTATGAAATGCCACACAGTTAATTGTTTGCCAGTGTGTGAACAAGCTGGTTCCAGTAGGCAGCTGACAAATGGCTGGTCCATGATTGGCTTCCAGATAAAAGCAGTGTCAATAAAAGGCTTCTTTCTTTGGCCTGTGTTCACAAGCAAATTCATGTCTAATCTTCTCCCTGACTTATCTGGCATTTGGTGACCCCTCTTTACATAGTGTGACATTCACTGACACTTCATTGTGTCATTATCTTAACTGATGACATCAAAGTTGTTCTTGCACACTGCTGCATCTGTCTCTTTATTTTTCATTCTTTTGTCCTCTATTCCATGCACACATATTGCAATATTGCCTGTGGAAGGGACATGTGATGTCATTATTCAGAATAAAACACAGTTTTTGTCTGACAAAACCTGATGCAATTTCTGAAAGACAACCAGAACACAGTTTATCCTGCCAGGGAAAGTACTTGTGATTTAAGAAATTAGCTGTGATTTTGTATTTTTTTTACTACTTTGTAAATTAAAATCACTTGTATCCTAAAAGTGAGATGTAGCCTGCGCATACTCATGATTGAATTGGAATCAGATGCTGCTGATTGCCACATTGTTAATATACATACATAAAAAAAAAATCAACTGTGCAAATTAAAATCCTCATGCATCATATCTCTATTGTTCAGATTCCACATTGTCATATACAAATACAGCATGTTTCAATTTCTTACACATTTGGTGGACTCTAAATTTGCAGCATTTTTGTACAAAAAAATCTGAAATCGGTTCTGATGAAAACAAAAGTCTTACAATGATTTCATCTTTCCTTACAGTTAAGCATGCCCACACTACAGTTTAGTGCATTCAACCACACATTCAGAACATACAGATATGTACACTTCTTTTGCCAATAGTGCAGAACTTAGTCTTTGGCAACATTTAACGAGGTTGAATATAAAGAGGGAGGAATCTTAGACCTCAATCTTCATTGGACCTACCAGAGTCCTGTGTCCTTTCCTATTCAGAAGTGGTCATAAAATGCAGAATTTCTGTTTGGTAAATCATCTCTCTGGTGATTTGGTTACATGCACGTCAGAAAGACTCAGTTATCACCCACCTTCAGTTCTCTGCCAGAGTCCACCAGATATTTGCAAAAATATCCTAGGATTTCAAAATATTCTTGATCCATGCTGTCAGAATCCAATAACCTCCATGCCAGCAGCATGACAGGTCCTCACACACCATACACACACATTTCAATCCTTTGTTTTGCACCAGATTCATCTAGAGTGTTTGCTGTTCAAAAAAATTCATCGGACCAAAGCATATGCTTCTAATTAAAGTCCCAATAGTCCCAATTAAAGTTCCGATACACTTTAAGTCTTGTAATGGTGGGACTGAAAAGTATTTTCCCTGGGATGAATCCAGAGCAGCCAGTTGACTTGTAGGTTTTATGTAATGCTCATAATTTAGACTTCTTCATCCCAAGAACTCACTTCTTTTGGAGCCTGCGATCTGCAAGCTTAGGATAGTGATTCATGAAGATCAATTCACAACTCTCTTACTTGAATGGCATGTTGTTTCATTTGTCCTATTTTTAAGAGTGGCTGAAGATGCCTCTGTGCAATGTAATATTTATAAGTCAAATAGATCATACTACTGCAGTGAAGGATGAATATATTTAAACTTTAACATGATAAATTTTTACATTTAAACGTGTTCCAAGGATTCTGGAGGGGGCAAAAGAAAGTGGAAGCAGTTAAATAAAAAACGTGTGAATCAAAGTCTCGTCCTGGAAACCACCAGGACACATTGCACAGTGAGTAAGGTATGTGCTACTTAACATTTATCTGAAATCTATATGATATTTGACTATCATAGATAATGTATCCAAGCAGTGTGTGTTGCACATGAATATGAGCATACTGAAGGACAAAGAGATGAAAAGGGTAATTAACAATCAGTAAGGCTGTTTAAAGACCTGGAGATCACAAATCTGGTCTTAGTTTCACTTTGTAGCAATCTAGCTGGTGCTAGGAGCTGTTATGCAGGGTGTGTTTTATGTGACTAACTGAAGATAAATGGGCAGTTATAGGCAAATAAAGTAGACTGATCTAACCTCTGCAGACAAGAGCTTCATTTTCCTAACAGACCACTGCCTGCTGAACACAAACCCTTGCTTTACATATCCTTAGTGTCCGAGTATGCTTAAAGGCTGATGAAACTGATTCGAATCGAGTTTTATCATGCATAATGTCAATGCAGCCCATGTGTATGAATCTCATCCAAGAGCCTAAGATTTAAAGGAATCTCAGGAACTATAGGAGTAAGAGACGGAACTGTATCAGAAATAAATATGCAAGGCACCGTTAAACCAGCAGAACATGTATTTAGATTACAAGGCTTGGCTTCATCGCAGCTGCAGAAGGCATGAATGGAAACATTCACTCAAACCAGTTGTAATGGATCTGAGGAGAAAAATAACAACATGAACTTGAAAAGGAAAATCTGCATGTTTCATTTTAGTTGTGCGTACTTTGATTATATGTCATCATCTGTTACAAAAATTATAATTTAGTGTCATTGTATATAATCTATTTACCTTCTGCACTTATTTCACTAAACCTAAAACAGTGACTCCATTTGTGGAATTGAAAACATTATGTATTATCTTCCCCCAAAAGTTTATCTCCCCTCATCAGAAAATTATGTTCGGATTTGAATGAGCTGCACAAAAGCTATTATAACATTTAAAAGGGAGCACATTAATTCAATCAGATACATGCTGGAGGAAGAACAAGGAAGTGATAAAAGATAACCTGAGCACAGGCATGAAGACTACTGGGACTGATGGGATTTTGTATTAGGGATCCTGCTCAGTGCAACTAGTGTATTGTCTCAGAAGATCCTCTGTCCGTTTTTATCAGGGACTCTTCCCTTCCCCCGTTCACACTCAAATGAACTTGTAAGGCCCTGAGTTCAAACTGTGACTTGGACAGATTAGAGCTGTGTCACTGCAGTCATGCCTTTTGAAGGATAGGAACATGTCACAGAATCCTAGCCACAGTCAAGCTAATCATTACTCTAATGATCTTTACTAAAATTGTTCCAGCATGATTAACTAATGTGCTGAGAATCAGTTAAATCGGATGAGTTGTTCTAGACATGATACATCATGATATGCCCAAAAACATATCTGAATAGACTTTGCCGTGATTTTTCACGTACTCTGTGTTTCTTGGCAGTCTATGAGGAAGTTTTTTTTTGTTTCCTTTTTGACAAGTCAAAGATGTTTTTTTGTTTTGTTCCCTCAAAATTGTAACAATAATAACTTCCTGCTCTGCATTTCTTCCACTATTGTTAATTTCCCCATAAAAATCACTTCATGTCTTCCTTGTTCCATCCAAGAACATAGAGACAGTTTTGCACATATTTAATAAATTTTATTAATCTGGTTTTATAAGTGAGATATTTCCCTTCCTATGTTAATGATCTAACATTTGTAATGTTTCTTAATATTTTAAAGTAGTACAAAAATACTGAATACTGTCTTGCTTTTATTCTTCCTGACTAAAGAAAACATTTTTGTTAATGTTTGTTTAATGTCTGTTCAATGTACATTGTATTTTACAAGGGACTAATTTGATTTCAAGTGTTTATTTCCACTTGAAATGGCTTAGATCACACAGCTATTTCATGTCAGGTGAGCATGAAATATAAGTACTATATTATTATTCCATGGAAAGTCAATAGCCTATCCAAATGGACCTGGGGAGAAAATAAAAAAAGCCTTCATCACCTTGCACAATAAGATCCCCAATCTCAGATGATCTGTACAAGGGTAAAATGTTTTAAAAACTCGTTTTTAGGATGAGATAAACTATGTGAAATTTGTGTGTTAAAATAAAAAGACAGATCGACCACAATCTTTCTGTGAAAACATTGCGGCATTGTACCTTTTTTCTGTGTTAAATTAGGATTTCTTTGGGAGTTTTTCTAACATTTTATATTGTAATACCACCTAAAATAAGCAGAATGTTTTCATCCTTACATTATTGATACGTTTAAACATTGTTTGATACCCTTGTTTGGAAATTCGCATGTTTAAGAGATCCCGCATTCTTCTCAGCAGGGGGCAGTAGATCACCGAGATGTGAAGAGTATGATTGTTTGAATTAGGCATTGGTTTTTAATAAAAGTCAGCCGTGTAATAGTGCAGTTCATGTCAAATTTTTCTATGATCTATAGAAAACACATGAAAATGTCCCAAAACATACCAGTGAATCCAGCAGACACTGGCTGAGGAATAAGAAATGGTGAGTCTTAGGCTAAGTCAAAACTCTTATGCATCTCTCATTGAGATTAGGATAAGGGGTTTTTGAAATGTGCTGTACATGCAAGAAACATCTTAAACATTTTATAGCTGAAAATAAGGAATAGGGAAAGCATTCTTCAGATTGATGTCAGTGTAGCAGGTAGGCTAAAAGAGTCATCTCCCTGAGGTTATATCAAGCAAAAGTGGGGAGATTTCAGAAGTCTGGTGTTGTAACTTTTTCTTGTAGTAATTTGCTCTGAAATTTGCCCCAAAACATTAGCGGCAGAGGAAGGAATGGCTGTCAAAGTTTTGCTCCCTCTATACCTACTTTATCACAAAGGAGAAGATCATTTACAATATTATTTGAACAATCTGTTGCAAAATATATGTAATAAAACTATTTATTCAGAAGATATATGTCTCGATGAGACAACAACAGTCAGTCTTCCTGTAAGGAAATAGTTTCCATTTCACGCTGCCAAAGAACAACAAGGAAGAACACTCAAGAATTACCTGATAAGTTACTGGAAACATTTGTTTGATGTTACCACTGCAACGAGGACGCTCAACCGGTTATGAAATTGAAGAGTTTACACAAGGAAAGACTATGGCCTCATTGTTGTAAGTTTATGAACTAAAGTTATTTTGGAATATCAGTAAGGACAACCTCATAAAAAAAAGATTCCCTGCTTTTTTACCTCCTTTTTATCTTAAGCAATAACTTAGATAGTAAAACACTTACTGTTTTGATAAAGAGATACAAAACTTTTAAAGATTAGTTTCACTTTATTTAAAATACCATTCATGTAGAGTTAATAATCTGCGACAGAATGGTGACCTGTCCAGGGTGTACCCCGCCTCTCACCCGGACCGTAGCTGGAGATAGGCACCAGCAACCCTCCCGACCCCATTAAGGGACAAGGGTGAACAGAAAATGGATGGATGG
Organism: Girardinus metallicus; assembly: GCA_903067095.1. Classification (NCBI taxonomy): domain Eukaryota; kingdom Metazoa; phylum Chordata; class Actinopteri; order Cyprinodontiformes; family Poeciliidae; genus Girardinus; species Girardinus metallicus. Next base: position 48,720 of record CAEGAE010007542.1, read on the forward strand.
ATGGATAGAGTTAATAATGCAAAATATTAATATGATAAGTAAACTTGTTGAAATGTCAAAAGTCATTGTGTAAAGTGGAGAATAAAATTAATAGCACCTTAATATAAGCTCACGTAAAAGAAGCTTGGTGGTCATTGGCCTTGGCTTGCAACGAGGACATGGTAAGGGTTCAGTGAACAACAATGCTACAAAACCAATAAACAGAAAACACTGGACAGGCCAGTGCTAACTTTTATTCAGAAACATAAACCTCTGAAGATAGAAAGAGAAAAGAATGACGCACAGAAAAAAATTATGATTCAAACATATAATAGTGAGACCGGCAGAACGGATGGACAGGTGGATTGAGGAAGAGGATTGAAGAGAGGGGTAGGGAATGTGAACACCAAGAAGGTCAGACAGATATGGAGGGGCGAAGTTGTGAATGGCCTTAAATGTTAACAAAAGGATTTTGAAATGAATATGAACCTGTACTGGATGCCATGTCCTCCATCAGCTCCACTGATGGAGGACACTGAGCTTAACCGGACTTTACTGATGTAGTGAAATGAGGGGGTTCAGGTTATGATATGAGCAGCTGAGTTCTGAACCATTTGGAGCTTATGAAGGGATTTCTGAGGAAGACTGTAGAGCAGAGTTGCAGTAGTCCAGACAGGACGTGACAAGACTGTGGACAAGGATGCCAACAGTGTGGGGTGTGCCGGAGGAGTGAAGGCGGTTGATATTAAGTAGGTGGAAGTTGGCAGACCTGGTGGCATTAATGATGTGGGATTTGAAGGATAGTGTTCTGCCAAGGATAAGGTCCCAAAGAGGGATTATTTTGGCTCACTTGATTTCAATTGCTTGTTATTGACTGAGTTATTGTGATTAAAAATATCACCATGGTAATGTTGTCAAGGGGACAGCATCAACAATTTCAAAATTCTGATTTTAAGTAAAATTCCAGTAAGCTTCAGGGGAACAGAAGGAGCTGGAACAGGAGCTGTACAAGGTAACTTATATATCTGTCCATTTTTATTATTTTACTTTATGAACAAGAAAATGTTGACTTTTGAAAAGAGATCTGTTTCTTCTACTTTAACTACTAAAGTAAACATTAGCAGCTGTAAATTAAAAATCCATACTCTTGGTAGAGTAACAGAACAATTTAGGTGACATGAGACGTGTAAAAGGTCTTTCAGAAGCACTAGTTTTAATTGCAATAAAAACATAAGAAAAAACAAATACATTGGTTTCAGAGAATCTAAACCATACCTCAGATCTTTACGGAGCAAGTCAGTTTTTATGTGAGAAAAAAAATGTTTTCTCACAAAAAAATAGTTATATTTCTTACTATCTTTTTAGTAAAGTTATTCTTTCCTAAAAAGAAAATGTTTGGTGTTTTTAATAGATTATTTGTGTGTGGATGGGTGTGTCTGTGTAATTCAGATCATTCCACCAAGTTAATTAGTAGTTACTGATCATGTTAAACAGAACTGTTATCATTCAAAATCTACTGTTGTGGTTGGTTGTTAATATCTATTTAATTTGGACAAGCTTTAATTTTTTAAATATTATCTTCAGATTATATATCATGTTCAATCACTGCAACATTTTTTTGTTTTATTTGTGAGGGGGAAAAAAATTGAACTACAGTAATTGAAACTGTGCATAAAAGCTGGTGATGACAAAGACAGTGTTGAAAGAAGGAATTATTATCCAAAGTTAATTTTCAAAAGATTTTTTGTTAATTTCTACATATTAGATCAAAAAGTATATTTTAAAAATGTTTTTATTTGGTTAATTTATTCAAGTAAAGTCAATTTTTTTCTGTACCTCAAAGCAATGGTGAAAGATGACCCTTGGGTTGGGACCTGGAGGCCCCACAGGCCAAAAGGACTCATAGCTGCACAGTATGGGACTCCTGGTCCTAAATATGTATTACCTGGTCTAACAGGTGAGAGAACAATGTACATTTAAAAAAGCTTGCAGTTATGAATTTCATAGTTTAGGAGTTAAACTCTTTTTGTATTTAACTGTCTTTTGTCCCAATTCAAGGTGCAAATAACCATGATGTAACAAAACCTAAAGCACCAGCGTACTCCATAAGTGCTCGTCCCAAAGTGACAAACATTGACTGTTCCCCTGGACCCAAGTACATGCTCCCCCCCAACGTAACCAGATTTGGCAAAGATGGGACACCGGCATTTTCAATTCATGGTCGTCCAAAGCCCTTTGCAATGTTCCGCACTCCTGGACCTGGTCAGTTAGGGCTGTCGCAAAACACAACAACCGCTTGCTGAAAAGCACATGTGAAACATATTTTTGTTCACACTGAGTTTTTTTTTTTAACTTCCTTTCTCTAATTTTCTTTGGTATTTTAGCACAGTACCACCCAGAGAATGCACAAAAAAGCTTGTTCAGATCCGCCCCTTCATTTACACTCTCTGGGAGACACAAAGATATTGCTAAAACCCAAACTCCAGGTGAGAACGGAATTTGCTATTTGCATCGTCACTATATTTGTACTGAAAAAAGTAACTTAATTTTAAGCAGTGTTATGAAATAGTATTTGCCCTTTACAGATTTCCTGTTTTTTTGGGGTAGGGGGCTTGTTTCTCTTAAATGTTTCAGATAATCCTTCAAATTTTATAGTCAGCTAATTACCTTTTCCCCTTTTAGGTCCAGCTTCCTACAAACTCCCAGCCATAATTGGGACAAAAGAAATAACAAGCCCTTCATCTCCCTCCTTCACACTAATGGGCCGCACTCAAAAAGGATCCTTTTTCGAGGATCTTAGAAAGGTAACAAAGAACAGCCCCTGAAACTGATCAAAATGCCAGATTTACCATTGTTTTCTTGAACTGTGGCTTCCCTTTTCAGACTCCAGGTCCTGCTGCCTACAATCCTGCAGACCCGTATTACTCCAGGGCAAAACCTCCACAGTGTACAATGAAAGGTCGCAATTTCCTTCCTGACAGAAATACACAAACACCGGGTCCAGGAACATACTATCCAGAGAGGGTAAACAACATTTCTTGTACAAGAAACAAAGATGAAATCCTAAGCTTCCTAAGACATTTTCTTTCTTCTTTACAGACAAACTTTATAAAACCAAAAGCTCCCAGCGTAACCTTTGGAATTCATCATTCACCATACACAGTCCCCTTTATCGTGAACATGGATGGCTTCTTCTAAAGAGCTGAGTTCAATAAAACTCAATAAGCAAAGCACAAGATAATTGTGATCACGCTTCTCCTTTAGCTTTATTTTCACAGCAAATTGTCTGAGTTATTAATAATGCAATAGGTTTACTTTGCATTGGCACTGATTTGCTCTCAATACTAATGCATGCTAGTATCTGAAAAGGGCTAAGAATTTAGCTGATGAAACAATTTCAGTTTAACAGCACTTGAAAGTGTTACAAGGTGATTTTTTAAATTTTATTTTATTATTTTAAGCACTTCTCAATTAGCAATTTTCAGTCTACCATCAATATATTATAATTAAAGGTTATTTTCTTTTGTTTTAAGTTACCCTACTACTTGCAAATAAAGAAATATATATTTTTTTTGTTTTGTTTCTTTACTGAAAACAATTCCTGATCCTCCCCGCCACTCGCCTGTAACGTTAGCTGGAGATAGGCACCAGCAACCCTCCTGACCCCACTAGGTACAAGGGTGTTAGAAAATGGATGGATGGATGGAATTCCTGATCCTATGTTGGATTTCAGTACAGGAGTGCATGCATTTCAAATGTTTGTTATTGTAGAACTGATCTTACATATTTGCAGAATATTTATTTACATTTAAACCAAACCAATCTTGTTTTACCAAACAATGTCGACGAAATGTGTTTTCTAACTTCTGAAAGACAAACAAAAAAGAATAGCACAATTTGTCGTAAACAGTGTCAGTGGATTCATGAATGTTTTCCGCTTGTTTGCTATTTTCTGCACAGTGGAATGACTTTTGAGACCCCTTTCAGTCTCAAGATGTTGAAGTAATCCCCTAATCACGACCTCATCAAGTCGAATGTGTGCTTGTATTGGAATTCAACAGATACTGGAATGGAACTGCTGTCATGTTTGCCATTTCAGAAAAAAAATAAGTGTTTATTTTTTACAATTTAATTAGCTGTAGATTAATTTAATAGCTAATTTTACTCTCCAGAAGCACTGGAGAGTGACAAGTGTTTTTCAGGTCTGGAAATAAAACAAAATAAACAACAAAAAAGCCAATAAAAGCCTGAAATCTCAAGCTATTAAAGAGAGACTGATGTAAAATGTAGTGGGTGGCTTAAGCGACACCATTGTGAACTCACAACTACATGGGGAAGAAGGATGTCTATCAGTCTGGACAGAGAAAGGTCAGTGGTTCACGACCTTCTTTCGCCGAGGAATGTTGTTGAATGTTATAATTTTTGCACTGGTTTCTGCATGCTAATGTAAATGTCCTTGCTGATTTCACATTTCTCCAATCTTTGCAGCCATGTAACAAAATCAGTAAAATGAAGTACAAGCGTTGGTTGTTTTGTAAAATAGAGTTTTTGTTGGGCATATTTTATGTAATTTAATATTTATGGCTCATAAAAGATAAGGCATATTCTACACACACTTAGTAGGTACGTAGCTGTACTATTTAGCATTTCATAATAGAAGGATGCTATATAAAAGATAAGATAAGCTAGTTTATTTCAGTTGGTTCATCATTCATACACAAGGCAATCCAAAGAGCTACACATGAAATCAGAAGAGGAATATTTAAATCACATGATCTGTTAAGTTTTTCATAAAAAGAGAAACCAGGCCAGTTCTTAAACTAGAGAAAACAATAGAAAATTAAAAAGAAAGAAAAGCAGGAAAGATAATTATACAAATTAAGTAGGGCTGTTGTAAACGAATATTATAGTAATCGAGTAATCTATCGATTATTCTTACGATTAATCGGGTAATCGGATAAAAAAATAGATAAAATAAAACATTGGTAAATCTAACATAACAGCAGTGTTACTATCAGATATCAACATCAGTCCAGTTTTTCACATTTGAGCTTCTCTAAGTTACTTTTCTGTAGTTTAGAAAATTAACCTGTAACAATAATAGCTCACTTTGTTAACTTGAAGAAAAGTTATATAAAATCTGAAATTAATTCAATGTAATAATAAAGAGGCAGGCTCACAAATAGCCTATTTGTGAGCAGGCTATTATGAAAAAATGTCTATACTCCAGCTTTCTGTTTCTGTTTTCATCTTCAGTCAGTTTA
>CAEGAE010007550.1:0-10913 GCA_903067095.1 Girardinus metallicus
TATATATATGTGTATATATATATACATATATATATATATATATATATATACACATACATATATATATATACATATATATATGTATATATATATATGTATGTGTATGTATATATATATATATATATATATATATATTGATAGAACAGAGAGGAAAGTAGAGAAAAAGATCACATGACAATATTCCAAGAAAGATGCTATTTCATGTTTTCTTGTCAGTGTGACGGTCTAGTTTGTTGATATCCTTCCTGTCCACTTGAGTAACACATGCTTTTGTGTTCTGTTGTTTGGAAAAGCACATTTTGTCCTACACAGTTGTTAAACTTTCTCCCCTTTCTAACAGCCCATACTTTAAATGTACAGTAGTTCACAACCTCGTACGGTGCACTCGTTCATCATTCTGTCTCTCCCCAGAGCTGGCACTTTGTTTTAGAGAGATTATTCAGTATTCAACATAGAAAACTCATCCGATAGAACAGAGGAACATGTTTGCCCGGATGTACCCATCCACAGTGTTTATATCTGCTACACTGCCAATCCGTTACGGCCACACTAACCCTCAGTGGTCCGTGATGCAGCAGGCGAGGGTCATACCTGTTCATTCCTCTTCAGTGCATCAGCCAATCACACGCGGGGATTTTCTTACCTTGACCACAGAGCTGAGCTGGCAGCAGTGATTTATGAAGCCCTTTAAAATTTATGGAAAGTTGTCAGGTTTCCTTACCGAAATGTCATTATTACTTTGGAGTAAAAAAAAAAGGGGGAAGAAATGTAGGAGAAAAGTGGCTCATGAATAATTAACTCTGAATAAAGAAATAAATGCATTATTGGACAATTAGCCTCCCTCAGGCTCTCCATCTTCTTCATCGGGGTTTCCTTTTTGACATCCAGGTTCAGTAGAGAATGGATGCAATCATTTCACCTGGCTCCATTGTCGTTCATGCACTAGTGTAATCCTATAACGTAACTATTCTATATGTTTTTTCTGTTTCATTTTTCTTAATATGAAAAGGTACTGAGGAATCTTTGGTGATGGGAATGTTTCACTCATCTCATGATTCGATTTCATTCAAACTCGATTTTTGATTCAAACCGACTATTTATACTGATTTCTGCTCCAATTTATTGGCATCCAAAGGATCATCGTGATCTAATCTTGTAAGGCATTTTGACAAATGTAGACATTAAAGTGTTTTTCTTGTCACGTTTATCAGGTTTTAAACATTAACCTGTGCTTTTTTTATTGCTTTTTTCACAATAGGTGACAGTAATTCGTTTTTATGATGTAAATGACTTTGAACTGCGTTGTTGCTGAATGTGCCTTAGAAATAAACCTGAACTTGAACTTTGCTGTTTGCTCAGTGGATTGTGTAACACCCAGCAAACGCCTGTTCTTCTTTTTTCCCCTTCAGGAAACGAAGCCCGTCTGCATCCAGGGATCCAAACCAAAAATACGACCAAAGGGAGGGGGGCGACCACCCGCAGTATGCACCCACAGACGGCAGCATGCCCAGATCACCGTCAGACTACGGGGATGTGGACCCACGGCGGGTTCCGCAGGGCCCACACATATTCCCTGACGTCGATGCGATGCGGTCGGGCTACCGGGACCGCCGGGGTCCCGGCCGCTGGCACTCCCAGGAATATCCGCTGGACCAAGAGCTAGACGGGCCACCCAGTGACTTTGACCTCCAGCGTCAGCGCCAGGAGGAGTTCCAGACGCGGTACCGCAGCGACCCCAACCTGGCACGCTACCCGGTAAAGCCCCAACCTTACGAGGAGCAGATGAGGATGCACGCCGAAGTGGGCCGGCTGAGGCACGAGCGCCGCCACAGCGACGTCTCCCTGGCCTACACGGAACAGAACGAGCCGGGCCCCATCAGACTGTCCCGCCAGCATCTCACCGAGCGCCGGCCGCTGATGGTGGGACAACGCTCATACTCCGTCGACCGTTCTTCCCCTGGACCCATGGGGCCGGGCCTCGGAGGTCACAGGGGCTCCAACCGCAGCCCCCCGACGCCGCATCGGAGCCCCGTGCTCGGTGACCGGTCGGGGGACCTGCGGCGAGGAGACCTGGGCATCGGAGGGGACCCCATGATGAGGCAGCAACACCACCTGGATCCCAATTCGGCCGTCCGCAAAACCAAGAGGGAGAAGATGGAGAGCATGTTGAGGAACGACTCTCTCAGCTCGGACCAGTCGGAGTCGGTGCGGCCGCCGCCCCCCAAGCCCCACAAAACCAAAAAGGGTGGAAAGATGAGGCAGGTGTCGCTGAGCAGCTCAGAGGAGGAGCTGGCCACGACGCCGGAGTACACAAGCTGTGAGGATGTGGAGATAGAGAGTGAGTCAGTCAGTGAAAAAGGTAGGAGCCTGCACACCCCTCTCTCTCTTTATCATTTTTATATGTTTATTAAATGCTAGTATATCATCACTTTCCTAAAACAATGACCTATTTCTATTGGACAATAAAAGGAGGTGGTGATTGTATTTTATTTTATTTTTTTGCCAAAATCACTTTTGTAGGCTATTATTTTAGGAAGGTGACAATATGATATTCAAGTATTTTGTACTGCTTTTTGAGCAGTGTTAAGCTATTATGCAGTAATTTTTTTTTTATTTGAAAATTGAACTTTTTAAAAATAGTTCATTATGTAATTACTGCTTCTGTTGATTATTGATGCTGTTGATGACTTAAATACTGTATAACTTTCAGTTTCCCCAGTCTGCGCTATGAACGTCTGTGTTGTGTGTGTGTGTGTGTGTGTGGGGGTGTCTGAGCGTGTGTGTAGTTTTATGTGTATGACTCATTATTTTCAGTTAAACATATACTTGAATGTGAACTATTTCTAATCATAAAAACCAATAATCATCACCATCTCTTCTCTGGAGTTACAAATTTATGTAAAGAATTGTTGCATGAAAAGTCAAGAGACCTTAACAATCACTGCATGTTTCTTGTAAGACTTCAAATTAAACCAGTGACTTCAGAATTTCATATTTGGGAAGATATTTGTGAGAACTGACAGTAATGAGTCTTATATCTCAGCCGTGCTGTGCTGCAGTTTCTAGTTGTTAAGGGAACAGCTGCAGCAGTTCCTGTCCCTTTAAGGAGGAGGCTTGTAGTTCTTGAACTCTCATGATGTGTTTCAGTGTGAACGGATGTTAATCTTTGTGCATCCCATATTAGGTCAAGATATCTCCAGCAATTTTCCTGATTTTGAAGTTTTCTTCCTCAGCTCCTTTGCTTTATGCACTGCCTTGCAAAGGTGTTTTTTTTCCCCACTTCAAATTTTTCACATTTTGTCACATTACAACAACAAACTTCAACGTATTATTGTTCGGGGCTAAACATCAGAAAACTGGAAGTAAAAAGATTAGGTTAACTTTTTTTTTGGACAAATAAGAATAAAATGGAACTGGAGTGATGCATTCACTCCAGTTCCATTTTATTCTTATTTGTCCATTCACACAACTCCAGTTGTGTGAACTTTAATTTCAGTAATGCAGAAGTTTTAGTTGGTCTTAGAGATCATGTGTGCATGGGCAGCTTTGTGAAGACAAAGTAACATAGCAGACAGGACATGGAGAACGATGTGGAAAAGTTTAAAGACTATACGCGTGGTAGAAGCTGCACTGGTCAGCTGAGGCCAAAATTAAACGGTCTGACCTAAATGTGACTAAAATGAGTGTTATATATGTTTCTATATGTAACTGTAATTCCATATCACCATGAACACACCACAACAAAACAGGGCTGAAACGATTAATCGTATTAATTGTGATGAATTGTTTATGAAAATAATCATTCATTAATTTTCTAATTCATTAATCGTTAACCAGAGTATACAGACTCTTAAAAAAGACTGTTTCTTGAAAGAAAATGTACATTCAGAGCGTAATTAGGCCAAAACTGTAGCAGAAATATATACATTTTGCATTTAAGATATTAAAAAAAACTCTTAGCAGCATAGTTTTAGCGCTACCTGGTCCAAATTCTGTAAAAACAAATATATTATTAAACACCTTTTCCTATCCATTTATTCATCTGTTAATCCAAACAATTATACAACAGATTCGCCTTACACCATGATGTTAAGTGAAATTTGCTACAAATGATTCCTAACGAAGAATGCTATTATTGCAATCTAGTTAATAAAATGTTTATTTTCCATTAGCAAAAGGAGTTTATTTATTTATTTATTTGCATTTTTAATGTATTTCTAATATTGTATAAAAAAGGCTTAAGTGGTTAAATGAATTATCTGCAGAATGTGCCAGATTTACTGATTGTCAGAATAGTCGACTACAAAAATAATTATTAGTTGACACATGCTGTAGAAGTGCTTTCCTTTAGAGGCACTCGTCCATTCTGACCACCCCTGACTTGCTTTACACAGAAAAATGGTCATTTATCAATCTGGCAGTGAAACGTCCGAAATGACCTGCAGGCTTAATTGCAGTGAAATAGCATTGACTTTGAATACGAATACACACCACACTTTCCAGGTTTTAATTTTGTAAAAAAAAAAAAAAAAAAAAAAAATTATTATTTTCTGTACATGTCACAATTGTGCTCTACATGTGTGTTGTTGAAATTAATATACATTGAAGTTTGTGTTTGTAACATGAGAAGGTGCAGAACTGGGGGTTCTGAAAACTTTTGAACAGCACTCTTTGTTCTAATGACTAGTGCCGCAAATTAAAGGAGAAACCCGGGAAGTAGCCGCAGTGGATGTGTGGTGGACAAAGGGACGCTGTCTCAATTTCTTTAAATAATTTCATCCTTCACTGATGCCTAGAAATGTTTCAGGATAACAAATGAACAGATGTATCCTACCTGAGCCTTTTGTCCTGGTGCAGTGCTATGAATCTTTGTAAAGCAAGCTGGGTGGCAAACAGTGTACGATTCAATCAAAACAGGAAGAAAGCTGTTCAGATTAAAGGATAAATAGGAGAGAGAGCTGCTCTGGACTTAATGGCCACATTTAGACTAATAGTTTCCTCTGCATGTGCTTCTAGTATTTTTCTAATAAGCTCTTTATTTCAGTGATTAGAAGTCAGGTTATTTGAAACTCATTTGTAATCATTATTTCTTACTACCACTTGTGTTTACTGTAGTATATTGGTATGGTTCTTATCACCTTTACCAAGAAACAGGAAAAAAAGAAGAAAGCTGAACACACCGGACACCGGATCTTTTTTCCTGCCTGCACCGAGATAGAAACTCTCATTCCAACAAGTGATTTGAGGGACTTAGTTAAATGCCATCTTGCAGAGTCAACACAAAAATAGTTTGTTTGTAGCTTCATAATTTCAAATTGATGTTAAACCTGTATTTAAAGGCAGTTTCATATATGTAAATATTGATGTTTGTGAGTTTCACGTCATGTTAAAATATTGTTCCCTCCTCAAAAACACACCTGGATTGTTGCCTTGATTCTTTCATGTCTGAGAAATTATTTAGTCTCCCATGGCAACCATTGAGCTGCGCAAAACGCCTGGGTGGACCTAGCCCCGCCTTCAATACGCAGCTCCTCCTCTGACATTGCCAAGCGTCTGAACTTCCGCCTCACAGAGCAGAGCTCCGCCTGCGATTCCCATTTAGGAAACACCTGGTGAGCTCATTATACAAGCTACTTTTCAGTTTCACTCTATTGACCCACTGTCAAAGGGTTAATATAGGAGCCATGTTGTGATGACAATCTGAAGGCGGAGTTTCAGAAAGAGCAGGAGTTTTTAAAGAGACAGAGGCCCAATTTCAAGGCGTTAAATTACAAAGTCAGTTTTTTTTAAGTCATATGTTTTTATGAAAAGAGAAGTTCACATAGTTACTTGATAGTGCTATAACGTGACGCGATATGCCTGGAAAAAAACATAAAACTGCCCCTTTAAGATACTCTTTGACCTAAAAGCAGCAGCCCCAAAAATAAAAGACAGAAGTAGTTGCTGCTAGATAAATAGGAATGTAGTAAAATGATTACTGTATATGTTCATGTGTTGTATAACACATGAACACATAAAGAAATAAAATTAAAAGAAAATGGGAAGCTCAATTCCTCGATATATAATATGAAATCAAGGTCAATAAATTCATTTGGCCGACTTCAGTTTTTGTCCGTTGTGGTAGGAGAAGCAGCTCAGTGTTGGTAATACATTATTAATGTGGGAGTTTCCATGTTTACAGGTAGCAAAAATAGGGTCTTGAAAGGGTCACAGCTTCTGTGTGTGTCTGCGTCTTCCACAGGCCAGCCTTTATGGAAGGAAGAGGAAAAGCAGAGCTCTGCTGTTGAACTGTCCAGACTAGCCGTAGTTGTCAGAAATCCATGTTCTAATTATTGCTTTGCTTCGCTGATATGCAGCAGAGTCAAAACATGAAATCTGAAAACATTGTGTTTGTTTGTGGATGACAATCAATGCAAAACTATTTAAAAATGCTAAATATGGAACTGTCTGAAAGTTGTCACGCATCCATTGTTGTTTAGTTTTCAAGGAGTCTTGAATGATTTCAAATTTCTGGAATGTTTTTGTCGCTCTTTGTGCTTCAACTTGTGCAAATCGATGCCTAGCAGGTTCCAGCCGGGTGCTGATGGTTGTGGTGGAGTTTCACGGTTTGTTTCCTTTTGTAGTAACACATGTTACAAGCCCAGTGTTATTGTGTGCTTCAGCAAAACGCATTAGTGATGTTGGTAATGCTGGTTCTACTTAAATTGGCAATATTTTCGTCAGATACACATTCGATCCTGTGTATTTTTATGACTATGACTTTGTAACAATTTTAAGTTAACTTTTTGGGAATTTGGTCCCTTGTCAGCTTTTCTCTGGTCATATGGAGTTTGCAGGTTTTGCTGTCGACAGCATGCATTGCTCTGTTTGGCCTTTGGTTTGACTCTAGAACACTTTGGTCCTGTGGCTCATTCTGATGCAGCTTCACAAACCTAAGTTCAAGTGAAGTTACAAAATAAACCCATCCTTGTTTCACCTCGTGCTGGTTTTGCTGTCTTTAAGTGTCGGGTTGCAGAATGTGCAACATAGCGTTTCTTTACTAATTTCAGCCTGGTCTTGGGATAATTTGCTGGGATGTCCACTTTTGGAAAGAAATTGGGAGTTGTATGAAATGTTTTTCCACCTGTGAGTAATCTTTCTCACTCTCTTAATTTATTCTAAACTGACTGAAGTCTGTGATTATTTCTGTCCTTCTTGGCATTGTGTTTCCACACTCCTGCACGGTCTAGAGCACAGAGTTTCTGCTTCCCTCTTTTTAAAGAGGCGGCCACAGAAGCTCATGATCAAGTGCAACATTGTCCACAGCTCTGACTGATCAGCTGCAGGCACATATGAGATATCAGACATATTCTATTACATTTGTCATTGCAATATTAGTGTGCACCATGAAAGGACTGCTTAGACATAGTATTTGATAGAGTATTATGCTGTCATATTTATTCTTAGCACACTAATAATTTTATATATTTGGCTATGACTGCCTACATACACATTTTGTATATAGTGGCGGAAATAGTAATGAGACGAGTGGGAGTTTTGTTTAACAATAAAGGACGAAAAATGTTACAAAAAAGTGTGTTTGATGTCATCAAGTTCATAGTTTTCTGCATTAGCATTGCAATAAAGTTTGCACCGATCCACTTTTTTCACTTCTGATACCGATGCATATATCTGAGGTTAAGTATCGGTCGATACCGATCCAATGCAAAAAAAACTGCTGACTTGACTCAAAACATTTATTAAAAAAAACAAAACAAAACAACAACAACACAGGCATAAATGAACTGAATTACAAATTCATTTGTTAGTTCTGCACCAGTACAGCTCACTGAAATACACCAGTCGATTCACAAGCTTAGTCAAACATGTAAAAACAACTTTAAATTGTTCAGTCAGTGCGATTAGGAGCTTAACAAATAACTTGAGAAACTGAAGCTGACTAAGACAATAGGTTGGCTACTTTTGGTCAAATATGTAAAAACTAAACTGCAACAAGCCTTCTTTAAAACGGTTCAGAAAGTGCAATTAGGAAATCAAAATATGAAGTTAGATATATTGCAGATATGGTCAGATTGTGGAATAGGTTTATTAATACCCCAAATCGTAGGTTAAGAAAACACATTTTCCTTTGGGATTTCACATACAGATGCTTGAACCAGACAAATTGAGACATTTGAAGAGGCAGATTTTCAGTACATTTATAGGACTAAGTTAAGATGTAACATTGAACAGCTTAAACAGTTTTATTTTGAAGTTTGTAAGCGTAAGTGGGCATTTTGGTTTATATTTTTTATAAACCAAAATCACGTACTTATATTTTACTAAAAGATGCCTATGGTCTTGAGCCACATGTAACATCATGGAACTTGTCTAAAAAAACGGCGGTCCATGTGGGTCCAGTTCAGATCTGGCACTTTGGCCTTGGAGACCAGATGTTTTCGTTCAGTCCCAGAGGAAGACCCAAGACGTCCTTTGTGTGATTTGGGGGAAATTGAGAGTGACGTGCACTTTTTGTTTTTCTGTCCTTTGTACTTGAGTTTCAGAAATGATTTATTTACTAAAATACTGGACGTTTACCCACATTTATTTTATTTAACTGATGATGATAAAATGTATTTAAGTATTTTATGTTTCCATTAGCACCTTGGAAAGAGGACACTTTGTTTTAAGAATATTTATGTCTGTCTGCTTATTTGTAGATGTTTTTATTGTGTCTTGTAAGCCTATGTGGGCTAGGCACCTGTAAAAGGGTGTATGACACATAAACATAAAGACTATTTATAATGGAAAAATAAATAAAGCATGAAGTTGCTCAGAGCACAAACACAACCTGAATAGATCTGCCCTTATGGATCGGGCACATTGTCATCGATACCCGATATAGAATTTTTTTCAATATCAGGACCGATGCAGACATCAGTATTAGATTGGTGGATCTCTAATATTTTCCTGATATGATGTAGCCCTCTGAGTTTTGATTTGACACAAAAAATAACCTTTTGCTTCCTGTAATAAGTGCACATGAATCTCTTAAAATTTGTACATTCAGTCTGTCTAGACAGACGTGAAACGGCAGTAAGCTGCTGAAGGTGCAGCGATGACACAAAGCGGCGCTAAGCAGGATGTACGCCCCGCTCTCAGGTCTGCAGCACTCTTCTGGGGTCTTTAAGGACAGATGATGAAACGAGAACGGTTCGGTCTGAGAGGAGGATGAAGCTGGAGGAGGAAGGATGTGTCTGCTGTTCCAGGTCTGAGTGCCGTCTCTGAGCACCGGAGACTGATTTAATGCGATGGTCCTCTCTCTTTTTCCTCTTTATTGATTCCTCTGACATGCAGTCTCATAATAGTGCCGAACACACAGAAAAGGAGAGAATAGCCAGCTAACTGCAGCAGACAGGTGGACACTGTGTAACAACAACCTAAATTACACTGCCATTAACGGCTTTCGCCCTCCGTGTTTGCTCCTCTGTAAGTCCATTGCAGTTTGTAGTTTGTCAACATGGCACAAATTCCCACAAAGAAAGTCTTATTAATTTGGACATTTCACCTCAAAACGTAATTTTGCCGCTTTTATATATTAAAAATGGCCTTTTAGTCTTAGCGTTTCACCGGGACGTCGTATCTCCTTCTTAGTATCGTGACGATGTTTTAAACATACACATTGTTTCACCCCTGCCTCTATGTTTTTTTTTCTGCTCTCACACTTCGAATTGTAGTAAAAACAGCATCAATAATTAATGATCCAATTAATAGTTTACACTGGTTTTTATTGAGCTGTCAGAGTGATGGAGAGTCTGAAGTTGGTGAACTCCGCCACCGCCCGCGCTCTGCCTTCGACCTGAATCAGCACTTTGAAAGGGGGGGCCTCGGAGACGGGGCGAAGCGGCAGGGCCGGGCACGCTGTGCTGATGCGCATAATTTATGGCTTTGATGAGTTTCCTGCTCTCTGAAAAACCACACCGTGCATCGGTGGGGATCGATGCCCCACTGTGGTGTGCCACTGTTAATAAAGCTTCTGGGAAGGGAGTGTGTAAATGCTGGATGCTGAGTGAGGGGCGGAGAGGGGAGAGAGAGCTGGTGAATGTGGAGGATGGAAAAATATTAAAGTAGCTGCAGCTACAACCAGACTTTATAATGCTCGCCTAAAAAGACGTAAACACAATAGAGTCAAACTGGAAGGTAGCAAACGCTTTCTGTCCTGAACCTGGCCCACAGAACGGAGAGTACAGTAGACCACACACACCGTTCTGTTATGCAGCTCACACACTACCAGCTACAAGACATTTTTGGTCATCTCTACTCTCAGTTGTCCGTTAAAGGGCCACACATCCTAGCGCGCCTGACGTCCATAATGTTTAGGTAAAATGCATTTCTAGGTACGATATGAATTGTACAATTGCTGTGTTTCTATTAAATATGAAATGAAATTAATAAATATGCTTGTATACACTATAAGTCATTAAAAGAAATTCCGTGCAATGATCCTTTAACTACTTCCTGCCATTTTCTTCTTTGTGGTTTGCGTCAGTGGCAACATCAGGTTGTCGCTTATGTGACTTGTGTGATGTAAAAAAAGTTTCCATTGCTGTTTTTTTTGTGAAATAAACCAATTTCAATATGACCAACAATCAAAGTCATCCTAGCTCCAAGACTTTTAAAAACAAGTGTTTTCAAAATTGGCTTTGTTCCATTAAGTTTATTTTCAAAATGTATTATTGCACGACTATATTGTCAATGGAAACGTAGCTTCTGACGTAGATGTGCAACATCAACAACTGGCCTGAATCCTAAAAATATAAATATATTTTTTTCTTTTACAGCAATATCTCGATGTAAAGAACAGAAGATGTGCCTGAATAATCAAACATAATATTCACAAAAGTGAAATTTTTAGACAGTAAAAGTTTGAAAAT
>CAEGAE010007553.1:0-16768 GCA_903067095.1 Girardinus metallicus
CTGTCTGTCTGTCTCTGTCTGTCTGTCTGTCTCTGACTGTCTGTCTGTCTCTGTCTGTCTGTCTGTCTGTCTGTCTGTCTGTCTGTCTGTCTGTCTGTCTGTCTGTGAAAGAGCAGGAGCATCTTAAAGTGACAGAGGCCCAATTTCAAGGCGTTAAATTGCAAAGTCAAATTTCTTTAACATAAGTGTTTGATTGGGCTGTAAAATGGCCTCCGTGTGCCTGGAAAATGTTTAAGGTTGTCCCTCTAAAGGCCAACATATGTGAGTGCATTTGCAATACTTATTGTGAAGAAATGCAAAAGTAAAAACATGTCTCTCTTGTTTCTCTGTTTCTTTAGGTACTGCTTCATCGTCACCCTCGGTTACCTGATCCTCTGTCAGATCACAAGAGTCTACGTGTTCGACTACGGCATGTACTCTGCAGATTTCACTGGGTGAGCTTCTCTAACGCCGCACGTTTTAAATAAAATCTTTACACGAAACATCCTAAATGATGCTGGGAGCGCCGAGTCGGCTCCCTCTCCGCTAGACGGCCTGCAGGTCGGAGGAGGCTGGTTGCTAAGCAACGTAACGCAAACCCAAACGGGCCGTCCGTCTGTTTGGCTTCAAAATGTCAAATCAAATATGCTTCTCTGAACCCGACGCCTCTGTTTGGTCATTTATTATGCGCTGATTTATTCTGCTGATACCAGCAAGAAGAAGAAGAAGCAGAGAGATGACTGGTGCAACACTCTTAGTGCCAAGAGGAAGAACAGCAGGAAGGAAGAGTAACAGGAAGTTAAAAAAGCCCCTAATTATCCAGGAGGAAACTTCCCTTTGTAAGCATACTGGTGCAGCTGGTTCTGTTGCTGCTATCACTGGGCTAACTGGTATCTGAGCCCATTAGGTGGATGGCAAAACAAAACATAATGAAGGTAAAAGGAAAGCTTTCATTAGCTGAAATGACTAACACCTGGACAAATGAGTCATTTCTAGCAGAAATATTTAGGCTTTAATGTATTTTACTGGGATTTCAAGTGATAAGCAACACAAAGTCGTGCATAAATCAATATATGTCTCTGTCGCTGAAATCGGATTAAAAATGTGTCTGAACTGTTCAGTGGTCATAATTTTTCCCATTTAATTTGCATTTTATGCTGAATAAACAGAAATAAATGTCATTTGTTTGCTTTTCAGGCCCATGATGGTTATTACCCAGAAGATCACCAGCATGGCGTTTGAAATCCATGACGGTAAGATGCGCGCGGCTTCCTGCTCCTCTGCGTCTCTGGAAACTAAAGCGCCAGATGAGGCAGAAGTGAAAGTGCCACTTTGATTCTCTGAGGAATTAAAAAAAGTAAAACGTTATTTTTGAGACGGCCCGATCGGCCGACCAGCGGAGCAGAAAGAGAGCACAGGCGCCGTTATGTAACGGATTTATGGCCAACAGCTTCCTCAGGCCGCAGTTTGAGCTCCAACAGGCTTTAAACTAGGAGTTGATTAAAATGTCTGTAATTAATTAATCGCATTTTAACTGAGAAAATAAGCAACTCATTCAATTCAAAAACCTCTTTTTGCTGCTAAATTACTGACATATGAGCTCAACAACAGAGATGTTTATTGTTTTTATTCTGTAATTCAGGTTATTTCAGACATTAGCATTGGGGACGTTAGCATTAGCTGCTACATGGTTAGCATTGAGATGTACATTAGGCTTGAACAGTTTCACTGATAGGCTAACTCCTTTTAGCACAACTTGAACACAACAATAGTATTTCCTGGTGTCTAATCAGATCGATTTCTGAAGCAGAAACGAACGTCCAGTGAGCCGAGAGGAGCGGTAACATCGCTGTTGTTAGCATGTGTAGCTTGTGCGTCAGATTTACAGGCGTACCAGAAACAAATTCAAAGTTTCCAGTTGGGTGTTTTCTATGTAAAAAAGAAAAGTTCAGTTAATTGTGTTAAAATATAAGTAATTAATTAATCAAACTTAACTCAGTAAAGACCCAGCCCTTAATTTTTATTGTTCTTTTTTCCATTTTTTACAGTTCATTTAATTTCCCTTTAAGTCATGTATAAAGTGAAACTCCTCTTCAGGTCTGGTGAATGTTAGTCTTAATGAAGCGTAGTTTTGTTTAAACAGTTTTGTTTTTTGTGCCCAATGAGCTGAAAAGCTGCCGGTTTCCAACAACAGAGCGATCTCCGGAGGTCATGACCTTTTGCTCATGCTTGCGTTGCTGCGCCATCATGGCTGCCCTCTGGATCCTGAGGGCAGCCTGTTAAACCTGACAGGCTGTTAAACCTGAATGTGTTTCACAGCGTGCATCATGCTGGTGTGTGTGTGTGTGTGTGTGTGTGTGTGTGTGTGCAGGTTTGTCGAAGCGCAGGGAAGGACAGCTGACTCCCAGTCAGAAATACCTAGCTATCAGGTATGTGGCTAAGGTATGTTTTAAAGCTCCGACGGTTGAATTTAACATCTTGTTTTCTGTTTTTTAGAGTGTAAGCCTCTGCTCTCTGGTGGTGTTTTAATCAAGGCGTTATCGCCGGCTGCTGTTGGTGAATCATTTTATGGGAATGCCTGTAATCCCTCGTCCGTCCTTCCTGCTTTGCGGATTGTTTTCCCTCTCAAATCTTCTCTGATGGAGATGAAATGTTGCTGCAACAACGCCGCTCACGCTACGAGGCGGGACTTCCTTTATTAACATGAATACACAGCCAGAGCTGCAGTGAAACGGCCTAGTCAAAGTCGAGATCTAAATTCCATTAAAGAGGGGGTATTATGTGTTTTCCAGGCATGTAGGGCCATTTTGTAGAATAGTCAAGTAACTATGTTTCCTTCAGTTGTTTTAAAAATATTGTGTACATCAAATATGACTAAAATAAATTTGACTTTGTAATTTAACACCCTGAAATTGGGCTTCTGTCTCTCTAAGAACTTCCTGCTCTTTCTTAAACTCTGCCTTCTGGAAGTCATCCCAACATGGCTCCCCTAATAACCCATTAACAACGTTTTTACCAGAGAAGTGGCTCCTATAATGAGCTCAGCACTTGTGCAGTTCCTCCAGGTGTTTGCTAATTGCTGCTGGCTAGTCTGAAGGAGCTGCTGTGTGAGGTTGAAGCTTGGAAACTGCAGCTCTGGGTAGGAGCTGCATCTCGAAGGCGGGGCTAAGTCCAACCAGGTGTTTTTCACAGCTGAATGGTTGCCATGGAGATTAAAGGATTTCTCAAACATGCATGAAAGAATCAAAGCAAAACTCCATGTTTGTTTTTGATAAGAGAAAAACTTGATGTAAAGCTGAAGAAAGTTGATTTAGCATAGTACCGGCCCTTTAAGAATTTGTGGTGACATTTAAAAATTGATGTTCAGATGTTCAGCACTTTGCGCTGCAGAAAACCTGCCCCAGAAAACCTGCAGCAAACAGGAAGTCTTATTTGGGATTAGTTCAGATTTTTGTTCATTTGTGTCTTTCTGTCGCTTCACATCCTGACAATGAGCATCTCCTGTTCTGCTCAGCCGGATGCCCAGCTTGCTGGAGTACCTGAGCTACAACTGCAACTTCATGGGCATCCTGGCGGGACCCACCTGCTCCTACAACGACTATATGGCCTTCATGGAGGGGACGTCGTACCAGCGGCGCCACCGGGAGAACGCTAACGGCAAGGAGAACAGGAAGGCCAAGCAGGCTGAGCCTTCACCAAAGGTACAGGTCATATCCAGATCCGCTCACCTTAAATCAGCTCAAATGACTCAAACAGGAAAGGCTGTCAAACTAAACAGTCATTAAATGTGAAACTTCGGGGCATTTTTTTAGAGCAAAGGTTTAAATAAAACATAAGAATTAAAGCAGAGTTTCAATTATCAGCATTTCTGTCCTTTCTTCTACTTTGATTTTCCAGTTTTGCCCAATAATGTAAGAAAAATACAAGTTAGAAACTTGTATTTTACTGTGTTTCTCTTCAAACTTATTCACCTACAAAAAGTCCTTTTTGTAGGTGAATAAGTTTGTTTCTAATGAACGTTTTTGAAACGACAGTGTCCCCATCTACAATAACCAATCTGTAAATGAGAAGCCTCACATCAGATCCTTAATAAAACGGTTCATCATCAGATAAACGATGTGTTTTTCCTTCCATGTCCTCCCAGCGCGCCGTGGTGTCCAAGCTGTGCACCTGCGCCATCTCTTTGACCACCTACCTGTCGCTGTACCGGCTGCTCCCGGTCGACTACTCCATAGACGAGCACTTTGTCAACACCACGCCGTTCTACCTGCAGGTCGTCTACCTTTACCTGGCCATGCTGGCTCTCAGGCCAAAATACTACTTTGTGTGGACTCTAGGTGAGAAAACCTGAAACTTTCACAATAATAATTAGCCTGACGCAATAAGCAGTAAATCAATTGATAGCATGGTAAATTAAAACAATTTGCAAGGTATGTCTTTTGTTTTCTTTATTCCCTTTCTACCAAAACTGAATGATAAAAGTCTTCAGTCTTTTGAAGGACACATTTGTTTACAGAGGCTTATGATTCATTTTATTTGTTGTTTTACTTATTTCCTTTCAGATTTAAAATGTCTTCCAGTTCCTGTGTTAAATGCTCATTAGAACTTAAAGTTTATTGATATTTGAGAATGTGTTCTTGCATTATTGTGCCATCAAATCGAAACTATAATTATCACAATAAACTCCCTCGCCTCCAGAATGAAAAAGTATTTTTATGTAAAAATCATTTCCCAGTGCAACATTGCCATCTAGTGTTCATGTGAGAACTGCACCCTGTTGGATTTCATGAGGAATCTCCTGGATCTGTTTATTTGTCTGCAGCCGATGCCATCAACAACGCAGCCGGGTTTGGCTTCAACGGGTACGACGCAGACGGCACGCCGCGCTGGGATCTGATTTCTAACCTCAGGATTCTGGATATCGAGGTCCGGTGTCGTCGTTCGTTTACCTTTTGGATTTATTTTCCATCTGATTCCTGAAGTTTTTCTGTTTCCTTTCAGTTTGCCACAAGTTTCAAGCTCTTTCTAGACAACTGGAACATTCAGACAGCTCAGTGGCTCAAACGGTAACAGAGGACTGTTTATTTCCTTGTTTTAATGATGCATTTTAGGCGTTTTTTGGATGGGAGATTTGAAATGATTTTACAACACACAACTTAAATTAATTTCTTGAACAGGTTCGATTGTTTTCTGAGGTTTCCTGTATTCTGCACAGAGCTAAAGCAATGAAGAACAACAAAGTTTTAAATTAAGCTATAATAACAATAATTTAATTTCCACATCAGAATGACAATAAAACTATCTGTAATATTTTTTTTCCTATAATTTTCTACAAATATTAAAATAGAAGAAAATCAGTCCATCCCCTCTTTGCAAAAGATTTATTTTTCTTTATTTTAAAACCTAAAAGTAGAAATAAGATGACGGTTCCTGTCAAAGGACACAAAAACATCCTATAGCAAATATGTTTATAAAATTACACACCATCTTTTTCCAAACTCTCATGTAACAGTTGTTCTAATTTAGTTTTTTTGTTGGCTCTTTAGATTACAAAGGTTGCTGACACCTGAAATAGACTAAAATTTATAAACACACTCCTACTAATATTCAACTCAATTCAAAATGTATTTATTTATTTGAGCCTATATGTTTAATTTTGCATAATAATTTCCCTTTTATTAAAATCTATAAATTAAGATGGATTTATCTCCGTAAACCTCAGAGTAAAACTGTAACTTTGCTAATTAGCTTAGATATATTTCTGCTGATATTTCCTGATTTTTTTGTGAGCCCTGAATGCACCGTCTCGTCTTCCTCAGAGTTTGCTACGAGCGTTGCCCCGTCAACCCGACGGCCGCCACCTTCCTGCTGTCGGCCATGTGGCACGGCGTCTACCCCGGCTACTACCTGACCTTCGTCACCGGCATCGGGATGACCATGGCCGCCCGCGCCGTGAGTTCTCTTTCCTCCTTCAGCACCAAATGTTTTCCAGAATCTGCTTGAGATTTTCAGAAATCCACATCCAGGTCGCCGGAAGAGAAAGATGCAGTTTCCCCCAAAAAATCTGAAAAGTGTGGTGTGCATTTATATTCAGCCTTTCAAACTCCTGGCTCACACGACAAGACTTTTATTCCGATTTTTGGGATGGCTCTAAAAATTATCTTAACTTTTTAAAGTATGTTTTGTTTATTTTGTGGGACGTAATAGATTTTTTTTTAAAAACAGGAAAAATGCAAAATCCATCTTTAAGTTTCAGATCTAAAATAAATAACAACCCTTTTCTACAAAAAATGTTTTTAAATGTCACACTACTTTATTTGCTTAATTTTAGGTGTTTTTTCTCTTTTCTTGGCCCTTGAACACTCCCAAGAAGTGTTTTCAAACTATTTATTTTTTTCCAATTGATGAAATTTAAAAAATAAAAATGTAAGAGTTTTGGATCTCTAATATTTTACATGCCAAGATCAGATGTGGCTATGTTTTTAGTATTTTTTTTAAAGTTTAGCTTGTATAGTTTATTGATGAGTGCGTGAAATAAATGTTTTTCTTTTAATAAGGCAAACAAGCGAAATCAATTTTTAAGTTTGGATCCTAAACGAGTAACGCTCCTGTCCTACAAAAGAAATCAGATAAATTTAATTTCTTGTTGTTTTTTTTTTTTCTGTTGTCTTTTTTTTAGTTTCCCTTTTGTACAAATAAAAATATCAGATTACTTTATTTGCTGGATTTTTTAAATATTTTTTTTGGCACAAAAGGTTTGGACACCCCTGACCTAGAAAATGCTGACCCAGTTATTGCATAAAACTAACGATCCTACTGTCTTCAGCTGGAGAAACGGGAGACGCTCCTTTAATGAGCAGACATGTTTGGATTTGTCAAACCGGGTCGTTTAGCTCGTTTGCTGTAGTTTACTAGGAACTGAATGAAGGTAATTTAAAGTTTTAAATATGCTCCTCTGCTTTAGATACGGCACAACATCAGACCGTACTTCTTGGTCTCCGACTTGCACAAGCGCGTCTATGATGTCATCACGTGGGCCAGTACGCAGGTCGCCATTTGTTACACGGTGGTGCCGTTCGTCTTGCTCGCCGTTGGACCTTCGCTAAAGTTCTACAGGTACGTGTTATTTATATTTTAACCGCTAACCTCTGCTGGAATGAGAGGAATTAATGGTCCGGATCTCTGCTGGGAGGCTGCAGTGGTTAACAAGACAGATTAATGGGAGGAAATAAAACGGGCCGAGTCGGTTCTGGGACATAAAGACCCGGTGGTTAGCGACTAGCTGCCAGACAGGTGGCGTAAAGAAAGCAGGCTAACCTTTGAGCCAGCTCCTTAGGGTTAACCTCTGACCTCCTCCTTGGCACATAATTCATAAAAAGGTTTAAATATTTCACAGAGAAATAAGAAAACATCATCAGCTCCCACTGATCTCATGCATGTACACTGAGTTAATGAAATTCTTATTATAACCTTTTCAGAAAGAATAAAATGTATTGAATATATGAAACATTTAGGTTTTTGAGTGTGCTTTAGAGAAATGCCAACAAAATACATGACATGGTGCAGCGGTGAGCACACTTCTGCTAAACCGCTAACTTCACTTAGCTCACTTAGCTTCCCCTAAATATTTTTTTTCCGTATAAATTTTGACATGCTAATTTATTTGCCTATTTTGTAAACTTTCAGTTGGATAAAGTTTGACATCTTTTTCAAAGTTTTGTTTACTGACTGTTAAGAATTCCTCAAGTATTAAGATGTTTGTATTTAATGCTTTTATTTTGAAGTCTATTTACACACCAGTTCCATTTCCTTTCCTCATGTTCTCTCTTTTTTCCCTTCAATAACTTTATTTAAACCAAGAAACATACAGGAACAAAATTAAAAAAAAACACAGTAGAGAGGAATATATAAACATAAATACAATATCTAAGGGCAATATTGAACATAGAAAGTTACTTTGTCAAAATTAAAATGGTGTTTGAGGATTGTAGTCTTTCGATTTCAAATATAATTTGATTTGAAGTTAGCACCTTAGCATTAGCTTTCACTTAATACTGTTGGCATAGTGCTTTAGCCTTAGCTCCTGCTAAATGCTGTGTGGTTGTAGCCTTTTAGCATTAGCAGAACTACTGTTTATAATTTGCACTTTAGTGTTAACATAACTAACTTTTTAGTTAGCTGTTTCCACCACTGCTATGGTGTTATTTCAGTCGTTTATTTCCATTTAACTAAATTAGCTTGATTTTTGATACGTGCCACATCAATCAGAAGTAAGACTGAGGCAGCAGAGTAAGAAATACTGCCACCTGCAGGTGGGAGTTAGCATCACTTAAACCCAATGTTTGTTTTTGACCATTTTTGCATGATTGTGGAATCAAAAACTGTCGGCAAACTGTGATAATCTAGAGATTTTGTTAAAATGCCATTCATGATGCAGTTTTTTGTCCTTGCAGCTCGTGGTACTTTTGCTTGCACCTCCTGTGTCTCCTCGTGGTTCTGGTTCTGCCCGTCAAATCGAGACGCCGGCAGGCCAGAGAGAAGGAAGGCGCCGCGCAGGACGAGCAGCGCGACTACAGTAGCACAGACAACAACTGCAACCGGAAAGACAAATCCACATGAGACCGCCGCCACGTCACCAGCTACACCTGGACCGGGTCGGGTCCCATTGCCTAACCAAGAACCCAAAAATACACTCTAAGAATAAAACACGAGACTTCTAGTAGCAACATGGAGGACAGCCGTCACTCTGCTGACGTGGACAAACAGGAAGTAATCTGGTGACTTTAACCCTTTAGCCCTCTATGTACTCTACAGGTGAGGTCGTTTGGGTGGGGTGGAGTTCCTCAGGGCAGACAGGAAGTATGTGGAGGGTTTTTGTCATTGGAACAGGAAGTTCGTCCATTTGAAAGAAACAGACTTTATTATCAGCTGCCAACTTTGAACAGGCCTTATGATCTATGAATGGTTTCATTTCTTCATATCTTTGAGAAGAGTTCACGTTGTGCGTTTCGTATTTAGCCGTTTGTGACGACACTATTTGAAATACATTCTTAATGTTTTTTTCCTCTTTGGGAAGATTTGGCTCTAAAACGACAGAGAGAATAGAGTCTTCTGTCCCGGATTTCTGTTTGGTTGTTCTATGTTTTTTAGATCCAGGGGTTTATTTGACAAACAGTTAAAGGGAGTTTTGATTTGCTCACAACAGGCTTCTGTTTTTTCTTTCCAAACGCGCACTTTCTCACACATTTTGAAATGTTACAAACTAAAATGGGTTTAATTGGATTTTTTATATGCTAAATAAACACAAAGTAGTGCATAATTGCGAAGTGGGAAAAAAACTGGTACTTTTTTTTTTAAATCAGTTTTTTATTTATTATATATTGGGTCATTGCAGATCAGAAATTTCTAGATTAATTTCCCGTATTTACTATAAAAATCTCTTTTTGTTATGAAGTTGTACATTTCCAGAGGAAAATGATAATTTTTCATGATTAAAGGCATAAAGTTACAAATTTAAAAGTGAACCTGAACAGCAAGTTCCAAGCCCGACTTAGCAAGCTAAGGGTTTGATCTGGGTTCGCTGCATCGGAACATCGTCTGGGTCCAGGACGTTGCAGCTTCTTCCTCTCTGGTTTCCTGGATCCTGATCGAGGCGTTCATGGTGATTCTGGACCTGGAAAATGTCGAGCTGCGCAGGCAAAGAGCCCAGATGTACCACGTAGCTGCCTGGGTCGGGCTTGGAACCCATTAAAAACCGCCTGCTGCTCTAGTTCTAAAAATCAGACATTTTATGACTTTAATCATAGAAAATAATCCCTTTTTTCTCACAAAGTTGCAACTTTCTAACATCAAAGAAAAACCAAGTTTTTGTATTTTAAGTTAAATTAATCACATGACCTTTTTTTGTTTTATTCCTAATCCTCCGTTGTATTATTCTGCCTACCTGAGTCAGTAGTTCACCTTTTGTTGTGACTACCAGCCTTGAACATTTATAAACTCAAACTGTTGTTCAAGTCATGCCCCTGATTCTCAATTGCACTTAGTTTCGGACTTTGACTAGGCCATTCCTCATTGGATGCTCTCCTTGTCTGGTTTAACACTTTAAGAAACAACCTCTTGGCAGGTTTGCAGTTTTTTCCACTTCACTGTTATTCACTACTTTATGTTGCTCCATCAAAGGAAATCCCATTAAAATAACTTAAGAGTTTATAAATGTAACATGATGAAATGTAAAAAAAAAAAAAAAAGTTAAATTAAAGTTTAACTGTGTTATTTCCATAACCTTTTTGGTTGTGTTTAGCTTTTTATCTTAAAAATCTAACCGCAGTCTAATTGGCGCGCTGAATGCATAAATCTCTGAGGAAATGTGATATTTTTTATTAAAACGTAATGTAACCTGTGGAGTCCAGAGCCAGCCGGTGCCGTGAATGGTTTTATTTTTATATTGTGAGCATCTAACGTTGGGGTCAGGGTGCGTTTTACTGTAGGGAGAATGAGGCACGGTTTCCTTTTGCTGCATCGTTCATCTGAAGCCTTCCAGATTTCTGATCTGGTGTTGGTTCTGTTTCAGGAGGAATTTCTGTTAAAATAATATAAAAGAGATTGAAACTGACGGTTCCTGTTATTCTTCTTTAAAGTTACGGATTATTTAAAAAGCAACAGAGCAGCAGAAGTGAAGTCTTTCAGTGTGGATCTATTTGTGGGTTTTTTTCTCTAACATTTCCATATTCCTGCCATAACTCTGTGTGTTTACCATTCTCGTGGTCTGTCGATGTTGGTCGTGATTTCAAAGGAACCCGTGTTCTGTAGTGCGGCCCACCGGCGAGAGGAGAGAGACGCCGTCGCTACAAACGCAGCGGCTGCAGCACTGCATGGCCGCACATACCAGCAGATCAATGCAAACGGCTCCATACGTCCAAAGTGCCAAATCAGAAACGGCGCACCTTGTTCTAGAGCGTGTGTGTGTGTGTGTAGGGGTGTGTGTGTGTGTGCGCCAGACTAACATAATGGGTATTTTTGTGTCAGAAGGAAATTTATCAAACTATTTGTATAACAGTGAAGTACATTCTGATGTGGCGAAATAAAGAGAAATTATTTTTAAACACTAATCCTGCTTGATGTGGAAATGTTTTCCTTTTTTTGTCTAGTGAGGAAAAATATCAGTTTTTAATTAGACATGCATCCATCTTTTGTTCAAACTGTGCATTAAAAAAACAGACTATTTACAATATATGAAAATAAAACTGTGTAAACATTAGCAGAAATGTTTTCTGTTACATGTAAAACTGCAAATATCTGCGTTCAAGAAAATCAGCTGAACTTCCCATTTGAAATTTTGTGTTTGAGAAGTTTTTTTTCAAACACAAACTTCGAGATCCAATACAGCCACTAGCCTGTGGTTATAATGCTACATGTAGTGCCTGCAGCTCTAAGCTGAACAAACTGAAAATAATGTGTTGGAGCACCAGAGCAAAGCTAAAAATAAAGTCATTGTGTGACCTATGTGGATCTGGTGGCTTATCTTGGTGTGGTAATGAACAGGGCTGCTCAAGATGGCATCAGTCGTTTCTTTTATTCGCCATCCAGTGATCCTCCTGGATCTGCATTTCACACAATGGGCATCGATGTAAAGTCAGTCTCCGGCATAAAACAAGCTCCTGCATGTTCCCACCACACTTTGTCACAAACTAAACATTCTTAAACACGGCAAAAACGATATAGTAGCAGAACTTAGCCTGACCTAGATTAAACATATTTCAATAATATGCAAAAACGACAAAAAAAAAAAAACATTCTATAAAATGCATAAATAATATTTCTTTATCACATCGCAGAATATATGAGGAAAGAATAGAAATGTATTTCCAAAATAAGGTCATATATTTGGAAAAGTAATAGTTTTATGAGAATAGTCCAGGAAGAATAATTCAGTTTATTTACCGGTATACAGCATCAAGGCCCAACACATAAAAAAATAATCCAGTCATGATGAGGTAGTCTTGTCAGAAACAGAAGATGCTTTGCTTTTTAAACCCTTTTCTCGTAATGACATAACCTTCTTCTGGTAAAATTGCGTCTTTATTGTCGTAACATGAGTATTTATCCTTATATAACTTAATTCTCATAATATTATTACTTTATTCTTTAAATTATTATTATTTTTTCTCTGCCTGGATCAGAAGTCTTAAAATTGACTTCGAACAACAGCTTCTGGGGAGTGGCCATTTTTTTGTTGTTATTTTTGTTATTTTTTTATTCCTTCTTCTCCTGCTAACCGCCGTTAACTCGGGTGTGACGTCATCCCCGGGTCCGAGTTCCGAGGTAAACCGAATGCAGCAAAATAACCGCGTTGCGGGGGCTCCGGAGTAAAGCCGAAGGTTCCGCCTCTGTAAACAAAGCGAGAGGAACCAGGCGGAGCCTCCGTCACATTTGTGGTTCAGCAGCAGGTTACAGTTTCACTCTAGTCTCCCCAAACATGTCTTGATTGAGAAAAAATAACATTCAGCTGGATTCAACCGGCAGGGACAACTTAAAAAGCCGGAAGTGAGCAGCCGTGTGTAGGTAAGAAAACCATTGTTTGGTGAGTTTAGTTGTTCTTAAAGCTCATTAAATGTTAAAAACAGTTGTAACCTGTTGGATAGCTAGCTTCCATCCGCCTTTCTTGTCACTTTTAACCTAAGTTGTTACTTCCTGCGACACAAACAACGGGGTGACCACTGTGTTTGTAACACCCCCGTGAAAAGCTTCGCTGTTGGGTCGCCGTATGTTAGCTGCCTGGCAGATGTTTGACGACCTCCAGAGCCGCTGTCAGAGAGGGAACCCTGGCTAATGTTGTCTTTAAACACGGCATAAAGCTTAATAATCATCTTTGCGCCTCCTGTTACGATTGTAACTCGTTGCACCGACTTTGTTTGTCAGTTTAGCAGCGTTGATTTATGTTAATACCCTGTTGAAGTAACCGGTTTCATCACAGTTAAACTAAAGTAAATAAATGTAATAATGTAATGTTTGTGTTTGTAGTTGACCCGCAGGCTACTATGTACCAAGGAACTGATTCCTCAGCGGTTTCATGCCCGCATGACTTGCCATAAAGGGCTGACTGGTTAAATTTAGAGATCCTATCCAGTGTTGCCTGCCCATATTTAAGCTGAACTGGACATAATTTCAGTTTTTTCTGTTCATATTTACTGATTTGTTATATTGTTTACACTCCAGATAAAACCTGCAACATATTTTCATTGACCTTGTTCACATTTTGTCTTGTTCCGACCACCTTATAGCGCATTATATCCAGGTTCTTACTTTGACTGGGCCATTCCTATTCCTCCACATTAATATGCCTTAGTTTAAACCATCCCATAAAATCCCTGTCTGTATGTTTGGGATGATTGTCCTGTTGGAACGTTGAATACAGCTCCGGCTCAAATTTTTTCCAGGTTTCCATTTGTAAATAAATTCAACGACATAATTTTTTCTCCAGTTCACTCTGCTTTCTGATAATCTTTCAGATTAACAGAAAGCAGATCTACATTCATGCACAGACATGAACGTAGATCATGCATGTCTGTGCAGTTCTCTTTGAATCACAGATGGGGGGGGGGAAAAATACCTTAAATCTTATTTGATTTAGGCCAAAATCTTCTTTGACCCTTAAGACCAAATCCAGATATGAGTTTAAAGTTGAAGTCATGTGTAACATTTAACAAGAACATTTTCCATTTTTTAAAATCTGCTTATAGCTGAGTTAGTGAGCTTCTGGTTGTCTTATTTCCAGTTGGCTGTGATGTAATCAAATCAATGTTTTAGCTCATTTTTCTACGTTCACACAGAATGTGACTAAAGTCTGACTTTTCACAGTCGTCTGAACTGCTGTTCTGACCTTTTCACCCAAAGAAATACAACCTGTGCCACTTCCATGTGGACCAATCCGACAGTTCTCACCATGCCTGCATTTTACTGCATTTTATCTGATTTTTACGCCGTTGACTTGAAACATGCGCCATAATTCTGCACCAGAAGAAGCCAGACGGTAAATCTGGACGTAAATAACGGCTGAAAATTATAGTTATGAGATTATGAAAGCAGTCTGTGACGTCACATTCTTCTTCTGCCGTTCACACAGACGTTTGACTATGAATGAAAGACCAAAAACCCAAATTTCTGATACTATAAACTGGAATTTAGAATCATTTAAAAGTCGTGTTTCATCTGAACTATCTGGGGTTTAATGTATGGTGGAAACAATTAATCGTGATTAATTGATTATTGAAATAATCGTCGACTACTTTAGGAATTGGTTAATCGTTAACTGGAGTATACAAACTCAAAAAAAAAAATGCACATTTTCTAAAAGTATAACGCAGTCAGAGCAGTAACAAACCCAGAACTGTAAAAAATATTTCAGGTGAACAACCTTCTTGGTCTGTAAATATTTTCCACCCTGAACTCCATTTTTAGCTTTGCACGGTTCAAATTCTGTAAATAAGATTTCCTATTATCACATTTTCTGATGCAGTTAGTTGGTAAGTCTAGAGTCACCCCATCAGCTCTACGCTGTGCTGCTGTGAAATCAGACAGAAAATGTTGAGCTTTTCACATTGTTGTAGCTGCAGATGCATCTTTTGCTAGAGATCATTAAGTCTTCACTAAAGGAATGCCGTTGTTTCATTGTAGGCAATAAAATGTTTCATTACTACATGTTTTATTTAATTTTCCATCAATACTTTGTTTTGATGGATGTTTTTTGTTTATTTTTTCTGTATGATTCCTACGTTTAGGAATCACACAGATCAGTTGGTTTTATTCTTGGATTATATTATTTTTTTCTGTCCTGTTTGGTTGGAGGCTTTATGGTAAGACAGTTGGGCTTTTGCCTCTTCTGCACTATTATTATTATTATTTCTTTTTGGATTTAATCCGATTAAATTAACTAAACTAAATTGTCTTATTATTTAAAAAAGAAATTAAATTATTTGTGTATTTTTAATATTGCGTATAAAAGTCTTAATGAAAACTTGCAGAATTTTGTTATCCGATTAATCGTCAGAATAATCGACTAATCAGATGAAAAATGGACAAATTAACTGAAATGGTCAGTAGCTGCAATTTGAAGCGTTTCTTGGACAGGACGGGAGTCTCTATTGTGTCGGGAAGAGCTGGGCGTGCCTCCAGCCCCTCATCTAATATTCAGCCGCTACTTAAGCGGGGGATGCTGAGCGAGAGTCCATAATCACTGCTGGTTGAACTGGGCAGGAAGTCAGATTTGATCTTGAGCTGGTAACTTTAACCCTCCACACAGGTAAGAGCTGTAATTATCTGAGATTTCATCTTGTTCAATAGTTTGAGAAGCTTGTGTGTAGTTGGCATGGGGACCCACCCATTGTGCTGAGAGAGACGAGGAAGAGGAGGGCGTGTCAACAGGCTCCCATCACCGTAAACAAAGCCTGTCCTCTGTTTTCTGTTTTTATTCTCCGCGTTGTGACCTGGAAAGCAGCTGGCAGGTGATCGCTGAGTGGAGAAGAAGAGAAAACAGTTTGTTCTGCAGATAAGGATTGATCCGTTTCTGAATTTGGCTGAACTGTTTGGGTCTTTGTACCGGCGGCCATGTGACTCCGCGTGTGAGGGCGCGTTGACCTGAGCAGGATTACAGCAGGAAATCCTGCTGGTTGTTTGGTGAAACCCTCAGAATGAGGCTCATTAATTCAGATGCTCTCAGGGCAGGAAATGAGTCTGATTATGGACTTTCTGAATCATTAATGAGCCGTTTATCGATCCAACGACTGCACAGAACGGCAGATTCATTAATGTATTCGGGTTAAAACATCTGAAATCTTAAAATTAAAAAGCAATCAAAAACTATTTAAAAGCATAAATGAATTTTGATTGAGTTTTGCGTTTCTGATTTTTTTTCTGAGTTTGTAACATATAAAGTGTATAAAAAAATTAATAAAAGTGTATGAAGAAGGCCCACTTTATCAGCTGGTTCAGATTTCCAGCTGTTTCTGATGAGCCACAAAGTTTTTATTTATGTTTACAATTAAAATTGCAAAAAACATTAAATCTTTTCTTATTTCCTGGGCAAAAAATGAGAATAGTCTGATTTTTGTAGAAAAATGATCTATAAACCATTTCATTGCAGGCTAGCATGAAAAATAACCAGTAAATTATATCCTAACCTTTTCAGGTAAAAATGTTTTTCTAGCTTTTTTGTGTGTTTTTTCAGTAACAAGAACAGGATATTTATCATTTTTTGTTTATTAAATCGCTGCAGCAATTTTCTTTTTTTTTGAGAGAGAAAAATACTATATGTTTGTGGTCCTGTTTGCTGTTAAAATAAGTGAAAAGCAAAAGACATGCTTGATAAAAGATGTTAACAATGAGGAAACACTGAAAATTGTACCATAACATTTGTTTTTACTTGCATTTGCATCAGCTGTTTAGTCGCTGGTTTCCATCAAATTATCATGCAAATTTTGAGAAAACGTTTAAAATTTCACCAAAAAGGAAAAAAAGTGAATTAACTGTGATTTAGGGCCGTTTTAAACGAATATTTTAGTAATGGAGTAATCTATCGATTATTCTTACCATTAATCGGGTAATCAGATAAAAAACAGATAAAATAAAACAGGTAAATCTAACATAACAGCAGTTTTACTATCGCATATCAACATTAGTCCCAGTTTTTCACATTGAGCTTCTCTAAGTTACTTTTCTGTAGTTTATAAAATGAACCTGTAACAATAACAGCTCACTTTGTTAACTTGAAGAAAAGTTATACAAGAATCTGAAA
>CAEGAE010007562.1:0-17977 GCA_903067095.1 Girardinus metallicus
CTTCACTAGTTTCTTCTAGTGGGGTTGGTTTCATCCTTCTGACCTCTTGTTTTTATGTGTGTGTGTGTGTGTGTTTTCCTCAAGGTTTCCAAGTCTGCATAAACATTAGTTTCCATTACTGACACAGCATGCATGCATGAAGGGGGATGTTTGCCTCTGCTGCGCGGGCTGAGGGGATTGTGACAGCCCTGCTTCAAATTTTGATTTAGCACCAAATTACCAGATTGCTGTACCATGAGCAGCTGACAAATGTCTTTACAGTCAGACAAGCGTGTGCTTCGTGTGAAAGATAGTTTTTAATTTTAGGAGTTCCAAACTTTTCATTCTTATTTTTATTTTATCTGTGGAGGAATATTGCAGAGCTACGGCTAAAATTGTTCTCCAGTGCCTGCTGCAATACCAGAAAGTGGTATTGCTGTCTGGGGAGTTTTGCAGGCGACAGCATAATTTAGACAGAGAAGTGGATGCTGTTAAGTGTCACTGTCCATTAAATAATCAGTAACAAGAGCGATTTCAACAGATTTCTAGATTCAATGTTTTGAAAGTAAATTAATTGAACTATTATTACATGAATGAACTTTTTTTAAAAACAACTTTTTTTAAAGAACGAACAATTTTAACATCTTTTGGACGAAACAGTATTTTTTTGGTTTCAAAAAACTGGCATAGATACAGATGTCCTAGAGAAAAATCAGATAATGAAATGTACATAAACTGTCTTGTAAAATGGAAAAGCAGACAAAAACTGGCAAGAAGATAAGAAGGTTCTAGAGAAAAATCGATCAGGAACACAGATGTGACTTTAGTTCATAATGTGGATAAGTATACTCAGAACAAAGGCTGCATTCTTTTCCGACAAGTTCAGTGTGACCACAGTAGATCATTTATTTAATGCTTTTTCTTATATTTGCCATGCTGGCCATGTTGTGCTAATGTTTTTCTC
The DNA here is from genome assembly GCA_903067095.1 of Girardinus metallicus. Taxonomy (NCBI): domain Eukaryota; kingdom Metazoa; phylum Chordata; class Actinopteri; order Cyprinodontiformes; family Poeciliidae; genus Girardinus; species Girardinus metallicus. Next base: position 944 of record CAEGAE010007562.1, read on the forward strand.
TTTACGTTCAACTTTTTCTTTCAAACACATATTAAAACCTTTGGAACATTTCTCTCACCCGCCCACAGAAATGTAATGCTTTCATTTCCAAAACAGAACATTCACAGTTAAACAGAAATATTAACACATTATGTGACATTGTACATTGATACGTTTTTCAATGCATAATTTTGCTGAATAATTAAATCAGTAAAAGTGTTTTGGTTGTAACATATTGTGATCAGTGGGGAAACAGATTCTTGTCCAAGGACGACCTTGGCATGCTCCAAGGTGAAACCCGGCCTTCCAACTGGAAGCACAGCCACCCTGCCACCGAGCTGAAGCTGCCCTGCCACTGCCAGCTCTGCTGCTGTGGCACGTCTGTCTGCTGAAGAAAAGAAGAGCTTACACCCTCTTTCATCTGATCTGATTCTGACCAGGTTCTGCAAGGATTCAGTTCCAACTAGACATGTACAAAAACACATATTTTACACACTGTGGTAAGTTATTAAAACAAAGGTTAAGCCAAAGAGAAAACCATGATTCATCAATTTCTAAAACCACTTTTTGCAGCCTTTGCTCTCAGTAATGGGTTTGTGTCTGACTTAAACAACTTTTCACAATGTTGTGGAAGAACTTGGGGTCTACTGCATATTGCTGTTTTATTTCATTGAGAGTTGCACACCTTTCCTTTCTGCACAGCTCTTTTACATCCAGGCATGGGGTCTTTCAGCATGTTCTTCCTGTGTATGCGTGGGTTCTCTCCAGGGACTTTGGCCTCCGCCCACAGTGCAAAAACATGAGTTAAGTTAAACAGAGGAGAACATATTTGACTGGATAACTGCAAGGTGCACAGTTTCCTTTTTTTCCCCCCAAACATGGAGTTGCGCTTTACAGCCAAGCATCTCTATTTTGGTCCACTTGTCAAAAAAATACTGTGTCAAAAGTCTTATGTTTCGTTCAGATCCAATTACAAACCAAAACATGCTGCCAGAGAAGGATCTTTCTCCTTCAAACAAATAGATCTTGAGTCGTTTTTCTAACTGTCTTTTTATGAACTTTAACATGATGTGTCATAAAAACTCAGAGATGTAGTTCTTTTTACCATTTCTGTGCCTATTACATAGAATGTTATATGAACATCCTCTCCATGGAGAGTCTGAAACTCTTTCAAATGTTTTCCATTTGTGAATAATTGCTTTCATTTTATATTAATATACAGAGAACTTTAAATTGGTAGGATAAGGCATTATAAACATTCCTAGATTGATGAGCAACAACAGTTACTTTTCAAAGGTTTTGCTAATGTATTTTATCCTTCTGTTCTTAAATTCTATAAAAGCAACATCAGGGAACTTCATTTCTCACATGAAGTATTTTCATTTTGGTTTAATATCTGTTTAATAATGAGCAACAATCTGGAATTTGTTCAATAATGTGTTTTTACAGCTAATTTTCACTAATTCATGATATACAAAGTATAATCAAAATGAAGCACATTTTCTTCGTGAGTCCACACCTAAAAATACGCCAAGAGAGAGAAAAATCTGGAAATCTGAGACTAACCAAGTATAATATTTTTAATTAAAAAAACATAGTGATAAAGAGTATTTTGTAGCTATAAAGGTCAAAGTTATGTCGGAGAATTTAAAATAATAATAATAAACATGGTTGTTTCTAAAAACAAACTTTTCCACAATTTTTTAATACATGTCATGTCATTTATTAAGTTTAGCCAGAACTTAATTTGTGGACGTTGTTGCTTTGATTTCTTTGTATGGAAGGATAACATGGGTTGTTGCCCACATTTGGTTCAATTTCATGTAATATAAATATATTTCCTAAGAAAAACATCAACATGTTTCATACCTAATTTATTTATTTTAGTTGGATATGATGCTCCTCAGAAAATTCAACTTCAAGATTTTGAAACCCATCATATAGTGTTAAGTCAAGTCAATATTATTTGTATATCACATTTCAGCAACAAGCCAGTTAAGAGTTTTACATCATAAAAACAACATATTGTCATCACTTATGAAACAAGCAACCAACTTTACATTTTATCAAATGCCATCAAAATCAAGGAAATACATCAAATATATTGATCAATGTTTCACTTTCTGCTAATCAAATGTCATTCCAATCAGGTGGGTTTTAAGACTTGATTTAAATGAATTCAGTGTTTCAGTTGTTTTCTGGAAGCTTGTTCCAGATTTATGGCTCATAGAAGCTGAATGCTGGGTCTCCATGTTTGGTTCTGGCTCTGGGTAGAATACACCAAGACAACCACAACATTTGCAAAAAGCACAAATAAGGACATTTGTGCAAAATGTGGATTTTGCTGCTGCTGGTGGATTCCAGGATGAACCTTGTGCCTAGAATGAGGACATCAAATTTTCTCTGGATTTTCAAGGACCTCTTACTGCTATAGCATCCTGTCAAAATTCCCAAAGTACGCTGTCAGAAGCCTTCTCTAGAACCAGAAACACAAAACAATGGAATATTGAAACATGAATAACCCAACTAGTACGACTCCATCATCACCTCTACGTGGGCAAAGATCTGGTTCACTGATCCACAGCCAGGATCAAAGCCACACTGCTCTTTCTGAATCCTCTCTTGACAATCAGTTGGAGCCCCAATTTTAACCAAGTAAGCTTTCCTAGGGAGGCTTGGATGTGTGATCCCTCAACAGTTAGAAGACACTCTGTGGTCCGTGGAGAGAGTGCTAATTTATATCTGTTTCAAATGCCAAAGCAAGAACGCAGTGCGTTGCATTGTACTGAAACTATGCAGAAAAGCTGTGGAAAGCTTACAGGGTTTTCCCCCGTTACCCGGTGAGCTGCTCTCAGTAGAAAGCTGTGATATTTGTGTCATCCACATTCCATACTCCTGTGTACAGACAATTCACAGAACCCACGCTTTGAGCTCGGTTTCAAGCAGAAACTGCTGACAGGGAAGAGAGTAAAAGCCTTTTTGCGCTTCTTCCCACATCAGCCGAAGTTTTCTCCATCTCTGATAAGGTGAGGAATACAGACGACATTGTTCACTTCTTGCACAAACTTTCTCGCTGGAGTAGAAGAGATTTTAGTCAGGGGGTTCACAAAACAACCAAAAAAAAAAAAAAAAAGAGTGAAAAGTTAAAGAAGGCCAAACAGTCCAAAAACAAAAGAAACTACAACGAAAGAGGAGAAACTGACCGCTGCAGCTTTCAGCTTGTGCAAGTCTGCTTCAGTCGCTGCTAACGAGAACTGCCTGACAGACCCTGCAGCTCCTCCACCAGAACACTAACACACTGCCCCACCACCATAAATATTCAACATCCTGTCTTCATTTGTATTACGCTGACCCCACCGGCACCCTCCGCCTCACAGCAGTGAGAACATGCAAGACTGTTTGTGGAGAAGGTTAAAATCTGAATTTGCTTGTGTGTTGTGATTGTCTGCCTTAACGTAAACATATTCAGAATGGAGATATAGTACACAACCACCAAGAAAAGTACGCTTAAATTTCACTCACAATGTGAAATTGTGAAATACAGGTAGAATTTTTACAGTTGATGTTTATGCAATTGCAAAAATTAAGTAGGATGTATCACTTATAACAAGACATTTTCTTATGTTGAAAGTGAAATAATCTGCAAATGGAACTAATACCTTTTCATCATTATTAAACAATAACTGGCTAAACAAAATCATATACCCTGCTGAAAAGTTACCTGTAAGTTTGTTTTGTCTTATTTAAAGCGTACTAAAATATTTGCACTAGAAAGAACATCAAAAGACTGGGTAAGATTTTAAGTCATATATTCCACATCTGATTACACTAAAATGTGAAATAGGTTTTAAAAATGGGAAAATGTTCACATGTTGACAACATGTAAAACCTTTCAAACTTTTTCCACATGTGCCATGTTAGTTGATTGTTTTTGTTTTCATTTGTACTTGTGTTTTTATCTGCTTTTATGTCACAATTTCATTGTTTCTTGGGCTTCTTTTATTCTTTGTATGATTAAAGTTTGATTTTTATTATATTTATTTCATTTGTGATTCTATGTCTGTGAAAACTGCTTTGCAAAAAAAAAACTGTACTTATTTCCTCATTTGTTTATATTCATGTAAGTTTTGCCATATTCCATTCAGAGTCCTGTATTAATTATTGTTTGAAAGATCTTGCTACATCAGTTTATTCCTTTGTATGTGTTTTTTTTTTTTCTTTTTATATTTTTGTGCTGTACATAGCTTGTGCAGATAGGATTTAGTTTTACTAGATCAATATTGTTCTGTAACTTCTTTTCTCAGTTCTACTTCTGTGTTAACCATCCACATTTTCTCAGACTGCCAGCTCTCTTCGACAGCTGCTCCCATTCTCCTGATCAGTAAGCCCACTGGTTCTTATTGTTTTTGCAGGTTTCTCTTGTTATCCTGTGCTTTGTACATGCTTGGTCTCTGTCTGAATTTATGTCCTTTATTTTCATCAACCTTTCCTGCAGGTTCTCTTTGAAAATTATTATTTAAGAACTCAGTTCACCCTCCATCCATCTTTGAATTGAGCACTTTCACAACCTACAAACTGTGGCTGAGTTTCCACTATTAGTGTGTGGAAAATGTAGTCAGTATTCTGATAATGATGAAAAAAAATATTTATATATTTTTCTAAATGTCACATTGGGCATTTCTATAGTCAATGGAAACACAGTTCGTTATATCATTTTGACAAGTAAAACAGCTGTATATATTGCTGTATGATATAAAAACTTCTAACTAATCACATGAAATTTTGAGCTTTTTGGACTCCAAATTGCTTTTTTTGGTCTCAAATTTTGGTACAAACATTACACAGTGATGCTGATAACACAGGTTCTCATTAGCTAATGAAAATTCTCAAATACAAACATATTTCTTTTAAAAGGTTGCTGGGAGGAGGAAATGATCCGACAGCCTCTCAGTGAGAGCAGAAGGTGGTTTTTGTTTAGAGCTGCTGAATTCTCTCTGAACCGGTGATGGAGAAGCTTTCAGAGCAGCAGACAGAAAGTAATAAAGGGAAGGCCGATATTTTCTGCTGTGGCTTTTGACACAAATAAAACCTACGGTCATTCTGCTCCTCACTCCTCTGCTACCAGACAAATTAGATGAAAAAAAAAAATGCAGGTTCTAAATGAAAAATTGATTTTGCTCATGACAAACTAGGTGATTTAATATCTTTTAGCACATTAATTACCATTAATTTTCATGTATTTACGTAATCATTACCTCATCTGGGAGTACTAGTCTGCTTGAATAATTTTAAATCATATGTAGATCTGGCATATTTATTTATTTTTTCTATTTATGACTAAAAGTGTCTGTGCATCATTTTTCACCACAAATATTTTTTGGCCTTTTAATGAAGCGAAAAATAAATTCATGTTGCACCTATAGCAGTTGCAAAATAGTTACATGTACTAAAAAAATACTTCAGGAAAAATCATACAGTCATCTGTCCTCTATAGAATATAAGATTGATTCATTCATCATGCCAGATAAATTATCCTGGGTGTTATATTTTATGCTGCTATGACACAAAACACTCCAGTATTTTATCATCTGAGAGAAGCACGATGAACAAATGTAGTTGTCTGAATGCTTATGAAGTAAATTAAGTAATTTATCTGCCTCACAAAGTCGTTACATGTGTCCAATTATGTTCTTTTAATGGTGATGTCACTCTGTTGATCTCATCACTCTCCCACTCCCCTCTTCTGTCTGTTGACCCTTGTATCCGTCAACTAAAGAAAGGGCTTGTGTTCTCCATTTCATTTCTTTTCCCCCTTGTAACCTCCCACAGGATCAATATCCAATTCGGCTCTCTTTTTTTCTGAAGAAATATTTCTTAACCCTGCTCCTTTTATATCTCTGATTTAATGGTTTAGCCGCTCTTTGATACTGCCTTCCCATCTCAGCTTGGCTGGTACTGCTTAAATCCTTCTTGATATCTTTCATAAGACCTTATATGACCTCTGCTGCGTGTGACATCACACCCTTTCAGTTGAAAGACGAAAAGATTAATGGAGGATTTCTTAGGAATCATGGCAGGTTTCATTGCTTTTTATTTACCCAGAAAGTTTTAGTGGTGGAGATCCTTGTTGTAGGAAGCATAGTTCTTGGAGGAATTTAGAGGTTTTAAGATGGTATAAAACCAAATTTATGCTTGTCCTATCAAATGGTGCTGTACAACAAAAACTATGTTTTCTGATTTGGATTTTCATTGGACTGAACAATAAATCAATAATACATATTGCGATAGGCACATTGCTAATGTCAATAGCTAATACATTTGGTAGAATATTCAACACCTTTGAACAGCAGTGCAGAAGTCCAGTTTTTAATCCTGGTACAACAAAACAATAACCTTTAAATCATTTAGATGAATAAAATGAAAGTTTTCACTAGTGAAGCAGTTATCAAATTAGTCCCAATGAATACATTTTGCCGTTTGGCACATATTTGAACTTTTATCTTGTGATTTATATCTCATAAGGATGAGGGAACACATTGAACTTTAACAAAAGCCGTTTTAGAAATTCACCAGATCTGTTTAAGATTTAATAAATTTATCAAAATCAAGCTGATATTTTCTTTGTCTTCAATTTTCATATCTAGCAGCACATCACAACTTCAGGGTTTGGTAAGAAATGCAAATGGTGTGTTAGCAGAGGCAGACAGAGACGTACAGGTATCATGTAGAGGAGGAGTTTTCATATAAAAGCTGTGGGAGCACGCACACACACACACACACACACACACACAGCAAAACAAACACCACCGGAGCATTTGGCCCTGCAGCCACCAAGACCTGCGAATGTGCATGTACACCCTGTGGCTTTGATGAATAAATCATGAAAGCTGAGTTTATGCTGCCTTATATTTGATTTAAAATATTTATAGCCTCTTCTATTGTAAAGACAAGAAGGTGCCACAGGAGAGTTAAGTCAAGGAGACTTAAGGGTATCGTCTATATGATCCCTTTTTTCTCTTCATCCTGTTTCATCCATTTTCCATCTCTTTGCCTGGCATAATTAATCTCTTCAGACTGATGTTTACACACTCTGATAGCCTGAGGAAAGGTCTTGGGGAACAGTTAAGTTCCTTGCCACCTCGCAAGCAGAAAAAAGCCTTAAAGATGAGTTTAACTCAAAACTACAAGTTAGAAAAATAGTTCATACCTTTTTTTATCTGCATATTGTACAAACTTTCAAAAAGTTCCAGCAGTTAGTCCTGCACACAGCTTTTAAAATCTTTTGTTAAGAAATGTGTTATTCTCTGGAGCTCAGGGAATGCAACATAATGTAGTGATACAATGTCGCCTGTGCAATAAGTCCAGTCATGAAATTTTCTTGACACAACATAACAATATAAAATTGTTTGAGAATGACAGCGACGCAGTGGAAGACTGTGAAAATCACAGGGTGAAGTCAATGAATTCTGAGGTTCTTAGATTTCTAATTTTCTGCAGTCAGCAGCTACAGGCCCGTAAACATGTTTGTGGTCTTCAGCTTAGCTCAATTCCAATGCATAGAGAGCTTTGTGGGATGTATTTTCATGGTCAAGCAGCTTCATTCAAGTATTACACACCAAGTACAGTAAAAAGTGACAAATGACGTAATGTAAAGCACATCAGTGTCTAGAGCAGCGTAGAGTGATGAAGGCTGCCTCTTTCTGCCAATCCAGTGGATGAGTTTGGGTTTCAGTGGACCAGAGAATGTCGCTACACTGTGGTCACTGTTAAGTTTGGTATAGACTGTTTTTCAGGAGTTAGACTCAGTTCTTGGTGTACTTAACAGTTAAAGAGAAGGAAGCATTTGAACACAATGGGTTTGTGCTCTGAGCAGTTGGCGGGGTGGCACTGACCCTGTGTGCGCCATTGCAAGGTTTTCAGAAACTAAACCCCCCCCTCCCGGTCCCCCATTGTGCGACCATGACATTTTCCACGCTCCTTCTGAGTGTCGTGCTAAGGGTAATGATATTTTGGACAATTCCATACCCCTGACTTTGTGGGAACAGTTTGAAGATGGCGTCTCAATTTCCAACATGACTTTGAATTAGTGGGCAAAACAAGAAACAAGCACAAATCAGAAATTCGGTGTAGAAATATGTAGTGGTCTGCACAGAGCACTGACCTCAAACTGGCAGATCAGCTTTAGAATGATGTGGAGCAGACTGTGATGGGGAAGAGTGGTCAGATGCCCCAAGAAATACTCCTCTCAGCTTTGGACAGGGAATCTTTCTGCTGTCAGTCAAATGGCTTACATATTGCACACATTGCTTTTAAGATGTAAAGCACTTTGAAGTGCCTTGTTACTGAAATGTGCTATAAATATAAACAAGTCTGTCAAGTTAACTAGATTTGACTTTACTTAATATCAATGCAGGACTAAGAATACAGCTATACATCCCCTAATGAGATAATTTAAAAAAAAGACCATTTTTCAAAAATATACTACATATTAGTTAGATAATATTAGCATAATTTTGTTTAAATTTATGTACCAGCAAAAATAAATATATTATGTTAGTATTTTCTTTTAGCAGTAATTTACAGTGTTGAGGTCATGCTTTTAAACTTTAATCAGTATAGCAAAACTTAAACTTGTGAAGGTTATAACAGAACAGAAAACCTTATTTTCTTGCCATTTTCTACAGTCTGCAGTTCAAGAGCCGGACATCAATGTCAATCAACACAGACAGGCTGATCGAAAAAGAATTACTATTTGGCTGACCTGCTCAATGTCCAAGCCACATAGCCTTTGAGACTCCATGGTAGGAACCAAAGAGCCCATAGAGATCTGTGCAAAGTTAAAGTTATTGATGTTCGTCTGCTTTTACAGAGCTGCTAGGAACAGTGGGTCAGTGTTATCATTGAGGAAGTGAGTGAAAGTAGTAAGTTCAAGACAAATAAAGAACCTTTGTTTTTGAAAGTAATGCTGCCTATTATATTTGTGTCTGATATCTGTCTTGTAATTCTGTTAATGGTCATGTATAGCTTTACTTTTATAATTGATCCTCTCTATAACCGCTGATATCTTCATTTGCCTATTTAGATAAGTATATCACAATGAGGTCTTTTTTTGCCATCTGCCAAGCTGAAGAGTTTGCTCCAATAAGGCGAGTTTCAACAGATAAAATGTATTTTATCATAACCACATCTGTCACTATATAACTAACAGGACATGTGTGTTATAGACTCATTTTTGTCCTCTATATAAATGGGGATGAAAGCTGATGGAAGCCTGGACAGAGGCACAGCAGCAGGAAGTCTGTTGGGTGAAATCCCTGTCTGTGATTGCAACAGTGGAGCATTCCCATGAGCGTAGATCATGAGCACCGCATGCGGCAGCTCAGCCTGGGCTGGCAGTGATGAACAGAAGGTGGCCAATAGCTGTCCCTGTCAGACCAACCTGCTGTCAGTCTCAAGAGCACTTTGTCTTCTGTCAGAGAGAAAAGAGCTTTCTCCCAGCATGGATTCTCTAAACGGAGCAGAAAGGAGAGAGAGTGATGGATTCGGTGGCTTGGTGGACGAGGATTACACTCGGGATAGATTAGCATTAGAGGCCACTTTTGTGCTTGTATGGAAACATTTTTAGATGTTTTTTTATTGATAGATATTTGTTTCCCTTGACGTTTTGCAGACATTGTAATTTCGCAACCATCAATATTTATGACTGTTATCAGAAATGTATGTGTTAGACCAATAGAAGATGACAAAAACATGACCAATAGAACATGAAGTAAATAATTCCTTAATATTTATAAAAATGTTTCAGTTCCCCTGGCATATTATTTTCCTACAAGGATATTTTTCCCATGTTACAGGTGAAGTAATCGGCTAGTGGAACTAATTATTGAAAACAAGCTCCTATCTTGCTGAAAATTAAATTCTAGGTTACCTCTGTCTTATTTAAAGACAGAGGTTTTAAAGTGCACTAAGATATTTGCAGTAGCAACTATAAAAAATACTTGGTTAGATTTTGTGTTTTGGTGGTGTACTCATACTCATTTTCAATTCACATAAAGATAACATGAGAAAAGAAAGCTGTTTCCAGATGATTGACCCATTTAAAGGAAAAACAGCTTCTAAAAACAAGCTGACCCTTCATGGATGATAGTAGTCATCCCAAAATCTTAATAGTTTTGCCTCCCTTAGTGGAAACAATTACAGTCAAGTCTTTACAATAATGAGCAATGAACCTTTCATGTTACTGTGCAAGAATTTTAAACGTATGATTGTTTATTTTAATATTCTCACTTTGGAGGTTTTTTTGTTTGTTTTTTTGAGAATGTACAACCTATTTAAAGTTTAGTTTGAGACTTCAGTTACAGACTTTAAGGACAGACTTTGACTATGCCACTTCCATTCATTGTGAGTTGCTTGTGTTCTTTGGATCATTATCCTGCCACATAATCCAGGCACAAGTTGAATATTCAAAAGTTTCTTTACCACATAACAAAAGTCTCTCTAAAAGAACATGAAGGATTGCTCTAAATCATGCCCTCTCTTCAATTTTGCCATCATTTTCTTTTTATGTCACTACAAAATTCCATTGAACCTCCTGTTATTTCAGTGAAAGCAAAATAAGAGCTCAGCCAAATTTTAAGCAAGAAAGTTTCAAAAGCAAGCAGTTAAGACTAATCATCCAATAAAATCAGTCGGTATATGAGAAAGAAATAGCACCAAGTCATAGTTTCTGCTTCTTATATTTAAAATCTTTAAAGCCTTTGTTACATTAGTTTTTCTTTTAATGCCAAATAAAATGAAAAACACTGTTGCTGGTATTTTTGGTGGTTTTGTAGTGGAAGCTTCATCAGCCTTACAGATGTTAAATAAAGTGATTCTGCATCTATTTTTTAAAGAATTACCTGCTGTAGCCGAGTCCTTAAAGTGAAAAATTTTATTCTAATCCTTTTTGCATGTGATATATGCAGCACAGGGATTAAAGAGGGCTCTGGTTGAAGTGCATGGTGAGTGCCATGTGGAGCACTTCCTTCTCTCAAATGAGCTGCAGAGACTTAAGCCTTTCAAGTGAACTTTGCTCACCATAATCTAATAACTGTAATTTCTAAAACCTTCCCAGCTTTACTTTGCTCGAGTGCAAGTGTGTAATTGGAAAGAAAACTGTGGCTTTGCATCCAAATGAGTTGATTTAAGGAGGAGAATCGCAGTGATGCAGTGTAGTGAATGAGTGTTCCGAATGTGTGAGTATTGATATTACAACATGAAGTTCCCATGATGCCGTCTGGCTTTGTTTGCAAGTAAATTGGGAAAAAACAACTATTTAGTCAGATTTTTTTTAAATCTTTGGTCAGGTTCAAACATTGACATTTGGTTTTATTTTTATATTTTTGTAGATACACATAATCTGGGTCAAAGATCCAAAAATAAGTATTTGATTCCTGACAGCACAACCAGATCTCCAGCTTTTACAGACTGTTAATGTACTTTAATTGATTGTTTGCAGTTTGTACACGTAAGCATTCTGTGAGCGTTTTTACCAGCACATGTAAGACCAGAAGATCTGTCAAAGGAATGAGATGGTAAGACCAGCAAAAGGCTTTGGAGAGAAATAGACAAGCATAAATGTTGAGAACGATAGAGATGATTCCTGGACTTTGAGATTAGTTTATGTGGAATTATGTCTTCTTAATCTTACATTTTTCCTTACTTTCTTTTCTTTTGTATAAATATTTTTCCTCAGTGTACATCTTTAAATATAATTCCACAACTAGTCTACATTAAAAACATCTAATGAAATAATAAACCAAAATTGCCATGTATGCTGGTGATTTGTAACATTCTTGTTTCATTGGTCTAAATGTGAGGAAACGAAGGAGATTTTTGTGGCCCATCAAGTTCTGTAACACCTTTGAGATTTATGTGACCCTTCTGATGTACATAAAGCATTTTATTTTGGCATCATTCCGCCCAATGCCAGTATAATAAAAAGCAAATTCAATCTGGAAAGACTCAGACAGAGAAAAGGAGTGATTAAAAGATTTATTGACAAAATGAATAACAGTTCTTTGGCGCTCGGGCCCCGGCTGAAGATTTGAGCAGTGAATTGCAGTGAACTCGGATGAGCACCATCGATGCTGATTAGGGATGCTTTCCCAGGGCCTGACTCTGGTGGTGGAGGTCAGAATAAGATGACATCCTGGAGAGCCGGAGGAGGCGGGTGGAGAAGGGGAGGAGTTGGGTTGAGCACAGCTGGAAAGCAACTGACGGCGTGGGTGTGGAACCTTATAAATGGAAGCTTGATTGATGATTGGATGAGGATGGAGACGATGAGCATGACGCAGTGATTGGATGGAGCAGGTGAGGCAGAAGTCTTCCAGCTTGAATTTGCTCCTATGCTTCATTATATAAAAATTCAAAATGATAAAAGCCTGGACTTGGAAGAGTGCATACTAAATATAATAAAAGTTGTGTTACTTTAGATTTTACAATTTTACAGTGTACTTTCCCCTGCAGTTTTCTCATTGCTTACTGTGTGGAAAGTTGATCAAACTGGATAAAATACATGGCAAAAAAACATTATTCCGATTTATAAGTATGATGCCAAAGACAACTGTAAGATGGAGAAATACAATATCTGACAAGAAATAAATATACTAATTAAAATAAAAACATCAGATTTGTTTACATCTGAAAATATTTTCTCAGAATTTTTAATTGTTGAGGACATAAGTTATTTTTAGCACAGCTGTCACTTTAATTTTTATGTTTTCTTTTCATCTACGTATATCAACATTAGCTTGTTGCATTCAGATGCTGTTTGACATTATCTTCCTTAAGTGATTTGCTATTATTCTGTTCTTTTCTAATGTACTGTTTTCCAAGCATGATGGGTTATTTTGACATTTAAAGTTCACGACAGGTCTGCATTTATTCTTAAATGCAAGAGTGAGAAAATGACAGAAACCTTTCCAGGTTTAAAACATAAAATCATTCACTTGTTGCCTTTTAATGCTTTATCATGGAGGGAGGATGATGTCGTGCCATCACCCTCCTTTCCTCCAGTAGCATCCAGTATGACTCGTGTGATGTGAAAAAGTCTTTCCATTGCAAAACACATTAAATTTGATACAGCTGAAAAAACCATCTCACCTACACCAAAAACCTTTCTCGAAATTGACTTGTTTTCATTAAGTAGATTTATTTGTGCAATTCCAATTTTAAGGTCAATGCAGCACAGATAATGATTTAACTGTTCTCCAGTGACTTCCACAGTCTTTATATCTCAATTCAATAAAGTACCTATTTAGATAACAGAAGAGTTATGGTTCATGGTCAATAATGTCCAACTACTTCACCACATCATGCCAGACAGTAAACAAATGTTTGAATCAAAGCTAAGATAAACAGGGCCCAACAGAAAATCACTCATTCATACCAGAAATAAGTGGCCAGTGGCCTTATATCAAAACAACTTCAACTAACGTTGTATCTACTTGTGTAATTAAAAGAGATATATAAAATCCTGTTGCAGGACTCCCAGTGATATTCTCTGTGTGTTCATTGCTTCTGTTTACCATAAAACTGTTGGAATAAACAAATGCCTCGGGCCGTGATGGGGTTTAACTTTTGTTCTGTGGATCTCAGTCCTGTGGTTTAGAAACCACGTTGTTTTGCTCCCTTTTAAAGTGTGATTTCTTATTGAAAGGTTAATGAATCAGACACACCTTTAAAGTGGAATATGGTAATGTATTCAGGAGTTGCGTAGAATATATAACAGGTGAGAAAATGTGAGGCAGAATAATAAGCACTCTTGGTTATTGTAAGCCAAGAGGCTGTAAAAGTTATGAACTTCACACAGGCTGCCAATAATTCTGGAGGGCACAGTTAAAGCACGGTAACATGCTGAATTGAATCTGTGCTTCCATGGATATTATTCATTTGTTCAGCTAGAGTCATCGGCCCCGGCAGGCAGACGGGATAAAGGGGGAGAACTATGCAGTGCAAAAATTTATGACTGTCTGTTAAAAGGAAGCGAAAGACCGAAAAGACCTGCATGTTTTCATTGTGAAAACCATTTTAAGCACTGTAACGTGCCTGAGTGACACGTCAAATGTCATGATGGTAAAAAGCCACGGGGCTGACGGACAGAAGCATGGAGGGGAGGGGGAGCAAGCAGTGCATGAAGCAAAACACACGGGGCTGGTTTGCTGAGGGCAGCTCCAGCTGTTTGCAGAACTCTGAGATGCTGCAGAGCAGTAGGCAGCGTTCACACTGATAAACCAGAGAGAGAACAAAAGAACACATTTCAGTGGATTTATAACTTAACAGATCACCTTGTAGCTAAAACAAAGGGTTGGAAACTCAGATCTTCATCCAGTTATATTTTGGTGCAGTATTATCCTCCTTGTTCAGGTCTTCTGCGTTTGCTTTTTTGTTACACTTAAAATGCTCAGGATCAAACAATATTAATATTTACAGATGACCTGATGAAACAAAAAGTCAGTTTTCAATAAATGATTTCACCTTTTAAAGGGGCAGAGTCATGTAAAGTTGACTTTTTGAGTTGTACATTATGTTATAAGATTATTCCTTCATCAAAAACATACTTGGAGTTTTGCATTGATTCTTTTATGTATGTTTGAGAAATCCTTTAATCTCCCATGGCAACCACTCAACTGTGCTAAACAGCTGTCTTCCCCGTGACTCCCCCACTGTGGCCCTGTACTCATGCCCTTAAAACTAGCCATCAGTAATTAGCAAACACCTGGTGGAACTGCATGTCTGCTGAGCTCATTATACGAGCTGCTTTTCAGTGAAATGCTGGTAAAAACACTGTTAAAGGTTAATAGAGGAGCCATGTTGTGATGACTTCCTGAAAGGGGCATTTGAGAAAAAGCAAGCCTTTCTTAAAGAGACAGAGGCCCAATTCCAAGACATTAAATTACAAAGTCAAATTTGATTTAAACTATATTTGATACAGCTTGAGTGTGCTAAGGTATTTAGCTTTTCAAAGCTTCTTCATGTTGTCATAGTAAAAGTGGACTAAAAACTGTGGGTAATAAATTTTTTAAACAAAGATTTTTGCACAGGACTGGATTGTCTTGAGAAGATTTTTCTTCCTTAAAATCATGATTTGAAAGATGAATTTTGGAGGCTACTGTTTATTACATTTGTTTTATCTGAAACATCTAGCTCAGACAAAAGAGCAAAAACGTTTTCACAGCACTGAGATTGTCTCTCTGTTGTGTGTTTATCACATCACACTGGCTGCATCTACCTTCTCAGCAGGAGGTAGAAAGAAAAAGAGGCAATAAATAAAAGCCAGTCTCTTCCTTTAAAATCAATCAAAATCACCTTTGTTATAGTTTGTCGCTTTTACATCAACATTTAGTCTAGATTAAACCTGCCGTCCAACCAAGTTTCCACATGCACCTGTCTGTGACATTTTTGAAAAGCCCTTTTTGATTTTCAGTGGAAATCCATAATTCATTACTAAACTTTCCTTTTATTGTTGTTAAATATGAATGCACCAGTGCGTGGTATATTAAACATGTTTCTGTCCTTTTCTCAGTCCCGACATCAGCTGCAACAGTTAGTTTGCATTATTGTTAGTTAAGATAAATTTCATCAAAGGCCTGTGGTCACATCAGAAAATACAAAACTGAGAACTCGACAGCTGTGATCTTCATAAGAAGATCGAGAGTCAGCAAAGTGAAGTGCTAAGCCCTCCTTTTTTTTCTCACACTCATGGTCAGCGTGATCTGGCATAATTTGGGAAAATGAACAGTACTGGGAAAATTTTCTCAGGTATTTTTTATTCTACCTCTCAGTATTTTTGTTATCCTACACACATCTTGATCAAAAATCTTAAGATTTTTAGTTTCTTTTGCTGCATTTTTACTTATTTTCAGGTACCGAAGTGAAGAATTTCTAAGGAACATTTGATTTTGTTTTGTGAGCCAATTTCTCTTGAGAAACCTAGAGAAAGAAAGGCAGACTCTGCCTGTCTTTGTTGACGTCTAAAACTTCATCTATTTGCAGATATTTTTTTCTAAAACAGAAAGTTTAGCTGATGTTGATGTGCTATTGACTGGCATTTCCAAAGCAGTCAATCCAGGAGCGCCATCCATTTTTCTTGCTGCTGTTCTCCACAAGAGTAAGGAAGACCATGAATATCACACACATTGGTAATGCTAAGACAATTTCCACTGTGCGTTAATACAAATTAAGGTATATTTGGTGTTTGAAATAAATTAGTAGGCAGTTAAAAGTGTGTTTAGAGGGAATATTAAGTATTCATGGATTTCAGCTATTTGCTAGAAGCGGTGGTCCATAGACCCTAAAATCCTGAGTGTCCACTTTATTGTAAACATATCCACCCGATGTGGTACAACTTTGTGACTTTAGCCTTTTTAAGTAGGAATAAATGTGGAGGCTTCCTTTTTTATTTATTTTTCATATACACTTTAATCTTAGCATTATAAAATTATAAAATTTTTCAGTTTTGATTTATATTTCCATCATTTGTTATATTTGTTACAATTAAAATTGAAAATCTAAAATGTGAAGATTTCAAAGCATTTTTATGGCTAAACAAATACAGAGTCTGAATTTCTATTATAAAAGTGTGCAAAACTCCGCTAATGTCAATACCGGGCTAATGGTGCTATCATCCTCCAACCACTTCCTGTCGTCTTCTCCTTTATGGTTTGCGCCACTGGCATTATCTGGTTATTGATCGTGTGATTTGTGTGGTGTGAAAAAGTGTTTCCATTACAGTTTTGAGAAAAAGGCCAATTTCAATATCATCTCATCTTCACACCAAAACATTTTATCAAAAAACAAGTTGTTTCTAAATATTGCAATAAGCAAATGTATTTTCAAAATGTCAAATTGCGCAATTATTTGGTTAATGGAAATGCAGATAGTGGCAGACAAAACTAAAGCCTGGAGTGTGACTGAAAATCTATTGATGTTAAACAAACACTCTTAAGCCTTCCCGGTAAGGTCTATTCGGGGGTGCTGGAGAGGAGGGTCCGTCGGATAGTCGAACCTCGGATT